>OV651816.1:82935142-83065142 GCA_927349885.1 Psylliodes chrysocephalus | reverse complement strand
ATCCGTTGAAGTTTGACAAAATTACTGTGGACATCGAGCAGAAGACAGAACATCCATAAGTCAATATAGGCCTGATTACCTGTTTGTAGATCAGAAGTTTATTGTCGCGTCTGCATAACATAGGGACGTTCTTATTCGCTTTAGCCGTTCTGTCATCAATGTGTGTTGTAAACGTTAATCCCTTATTTAGATATATCCCCAGATGCTTAACCGTATTTTTAGCCTCTACGATCTGTTCTTTACCTTAAGTTTAGCTATTATTTGCTCCGTTCTCCATTTAGTGGGGACCATGCTCTCGGTTTTTGCAATGTTTAGTCGCATTTTGTTGTAATATAGATAAGGGAGTATCGTTCTATTAATATGGATGTCCAGTCACCCGTTCGCTATGTCAGCAGATGTTGTTTTAAATACACAGGTGTCGTCAGCGTTCAGCGCCGTCTGTACACCATTAATTCCCATAGGTATGTAATGGGCCATGATAGTGTACAGATGCGGCAAATGTACCGAACCGTGGGGTATACCCGTAACTAATTGTATGGTCCTGTGATATTTATGTTGATTTTTACACTAAAAGTTCTATCCTGTAGGTATGACTGAATTGTTTTTTAAAATTTAAACAAGATATTCATTAATAAACATTTTGTATATTAACCCATAGGTCCATACCGTGTCAAAAGCTTTCTCGGTATCTAATGCTACCAGAACGGTCTACTTTTTGTCATTGAGAGCCTCTTCTCTTGACGAGCAATTCTTATAACCTGTGCAACCGTACTGTGCCCTTCGCGAAATCCGTACTGTTCCTGTGGAATAATGTGTTTGTTATGGTCTATGTCTTTTAGTCTTTTTAGTATAATAGAGTCTATTGTTTGAGAAATAGTACTGAGTAGGGAGATGGGGTGGTAGCTTTCAATATGTTTGGAATTTTTCTTCGGTTTCCTAATGAGAATTATATTACCCTTGTTTAATAAATTAAGGTAGTATTGCAATTTCAGAATAGCATTTATTATGTAATGCAGTTGTACAAATGTCTTCTTTGAAATGTTTTTTAACATAATGCCGTTGATATCATCCGGTCCGTGATCCAGCTGCGAAGAAAAATAGACGACATACATAAGTCAATTCACTAGCATCTTTAAATCACCAGCGACAAAATAAAGAAACAACACGATGCACAAGCCACATCCACAGTTTTAAAGGAGGCAACAAGGCTCTATAACCCAAAAAGATAAAAGAGTTATTCTACGAGGCTTCAAAAGTCTTAGGAAGGTCTGTACCTCACCAAGAAAAAAATTAATGATGTAATTTAGCTTATAAGTAAGATCCCGACCGTTAATTTAATAAAAAATGAAAAAATAAATATCCAGAAATGAATAAATATCCAGAAATGAACGTGGAAAAATAATATGCTAGAGAAACTCTTATTAGATGCCAAACGCAAACAAAGAATTTTAGAAAATAATATTAGTTTACTACAGGAAAACAAACAATTATTACAAGAAACGGTTGATAGATTACAAAAAAGCGAAGCACAAACACATTATCTATCAAAGAAAAGCCAAGCCGATAAAGTAAAGTTAAAAACAGAACAACCTAGGTCAGGAATCAATAAACCAAATAACGGCAAAATACAGGGCAATTTAACAGTGATAAATCCAACAATAAAAGTGAGCCTTGAAAGAAAACCCATCCCAAAATTCACGCGGATAAGAAGATAAACTTGGCGTTCGGGGGTTTTTTGGGTTGCTGAATTCAAATTTAATATCGGCGAACACCCCCTGGATACATGGTGCGTTGGAACTGGCCAAAAACAAGCCGAAAACCTTTGTGGGGACATTTTTTGGGCCCTTGATCCAAATTTCATGTCGTCTCCGAAGGTTCTCCAGACACAATCGCTAAAGACATACCGAAAATCGTCATGGAGGTTTCTAGGAACGCAAAATCCAAATTTATTTAAGAAAACGTACCTCCGGAGACCTGGTGTACCGGAACCCCGGTCATTTTAGAGGGGTTTTCTCACCCAATCGAGATTACAGTGTCTTATTAGAGATTCCCATATACCTCACTGTATGTATATCGAGTGTAGAGGAATATATGGGTAAAGGATAGACGCATTAAAATTGGTGGATGGGGTATTCGGGATCTTTTAGGTAACGGGGAAAACTATCACATAGGAGTAATTCTTGAATTAAGGCCGTAACCGAGCGTGATAAAACCTTCTCGACGTCAAATTTGTTCGCAGAGTAGAAGAACATTGGCTTCACTCAATTTTCATGAGAATAACACTCGATTACTACGTCCCAAACACGACTTTCTGGCCCGTAAGGGGTCGTTTTCCCCATAGGGGTAATTCCAGTTGGCCATAAACTTTTCGAGCACAGTCTGAGTTCGAGAACTACGACATAAATAAGGACATAAAATTACCACTGTAGCGATTGCAACGTCCAAAACACGATTTTCCGGCCCCTACCGGGCCATTTTCCTGTCCCGTGAATTTTTCGACCACAAATGCGACTTTGGCTTTAGAATATTCCCTTAACCACGCCTTATCTCGGAATCCACATTTCAGGCCACATAGAGGCGATTTTTGGACGCTGGAGCCAATTCCAGACGTAAAAGGCTATTTCTAAGGTCGGGATCGGATTCAACGTCAAAAAATACATGGACATACATATGTCCGAGAGCCAAGTCTAAATACTTTTTTTTGTGGGGCTGTTTAATATTTTATGAAACTATAAGGGTAATTGCTCAACAATGTGGTAAAATTACATTGCTCAGATCATACTGCTCAAGCAAGAAAAGTTCAGTTAAGTTTTAATGTCCATACAGTTTATCACACAATTTTGAGGAAAATTTTTTATTCTATTTTAATTCAAATTTTATATAGGTAAGCGTTTTTAGATACTTCTTTACTTTAGTCTTTATCTGGTTTTTAAGGAAACTGATATATTTGCAAATTGGAAATATAAATCTTTTACAAGCATTTAAAATGGATCAATACATCAGAGATTTTGAATATCATACAGTGCCTACCTATAGCATAGAAACAACTGATGAATGCACACAGATTTTAAGTATCAATGAAAAAAATAATACAATTCAAATTTTACACATGAACATTCGGAGTATAAACAAAAATATAGATGAGTTCTCGATTATGTTACGAAATCTTCGACCAATAGTAGATTGTATAATTTTGAGTGAAACCAGAGAAGTACATGACACAAGTCTTTTCGCAATACCCGGATATAATATCTTATATAACGAGAGTTATTTCAATCAAAACGATGTACCCATTTACAATACAAACGCTTTAATAATTAAAATAAATTTAGACAATGAGAACTCAGTAAGGTTAATTACATTTTACAGATCTCCAAACTCGGACACAGCTGAGTTCAATATACAATTAAATGAATTTCTTGAAAAGCATAATAATGAAAAAGAAAATTATAATATTATAATAGGAGACATGAACATCGATCTGCTACAACCGAAGAATAAAAATACCACTGATTTTTTAAATATTTTGAATGAATATGGTTACATATCAACCATAAATGAACCAACCAGAGTACAAAGTAAGAGTAAGTCTTGTCTAGATCATATATTCCTTAAAACTAATATCAACAATTTTAATAATATTATACCAATCGTCCTGAAAACAACTATAACGGATCATTACACAACAATTCTTCAAATAGTAACGGGTAAAGTACAAAATAAACAAACATATAGTCCAAGATTCACAAACGTTATAAATACTTCCAAGCTACACTTTAAATTTCAAAATATCTGCTGGGACTCCATTTATAAACAACATCCAGAAGCTGCAATAAATGAGCTAATTAAAACTATTTCAAATAATATTGAAGCTTGTACAGAGAAAAAACAACTGTTAAGAAAAAAATATAAAATAACGCCTTGGATTACTAACTCCCTGCTTAACTCAATTAATAAAAAAAAAACAAAATGCATGTTGATCTACAAAAAAATCCCGACAATCTCGATTTAAAAAATAATTATAAAAAATATAGAAATAAAGTAAATGTTTTAATAAAAAAAGCAAAATTTGAATATTATCAAGAACAAATTAATGTAAATAAAAATAGTTGCAAAAATCTGTGGAAAGTTGTACAGCAAATAAGCAATACAAAAAAAGAAAAACAGCCTATTGGCAATATAATGCATACAGATACAAATGAACTCTTGGTGGAAAAATTGGATATTGCCAATGAATTTAACAGAAATTTCAGCGAAATTGGTAAAAAACTGGCAAATCAAATTATTCAAGATAAAAAATATAAATATAACAGAAAATCTCTTCCAAATTCATTCGTCTTTGTACCAATTGAAGAAAATGAGGTAAAACATATAATTTTTAATTTAAAAGCGGATAATATAAAAGCGGAAACACTTAAACAAATTTGCTGCTACATTGTAAAGCCATTTACTTTTATTTTGAATAAATGTATTGAACACTCCATTTACCCATCAGTTTTCAAACAATCTATTGTTATCCCAATATATAAAAAAGGAGATGTGACCAATACGAGCAACTACCGGCCTATATCCTTGATTACTCATATCTCGAAAGTATTTGAAAAACTAATTAAAAACAGGCTTGCGTCTTATTTAAATAAGTATCAAATACTTTCAAAACAACAATTCGGCTTCAGAGAAAAAACTTCCACTCAAGATGCCGTCATTGCTCTGACTACAATGATAACAGACTCACTTAATGAAAGTAAGCCTTGTTTATGTATATTCATAGATCTTTCGAAAGCTTTTGATACGGTCAGTCATCAGCTACTCTTGCAGTCTTTGGAAGATATTGGTATAAGAAATAATGATCTAAAACTTTTTGAAAACTACCTTACCAATAGATTACAATCTGTGAGAGTGGATAATGTACTGAGCAATATAAAAACGATCGAATATGGAGTACCGCAGGGTTCAATACTTGGCCCTACCTTGTTTAATATATACATAAATGGGCTGTTTTCATTGAGGACCAGTGGAAAAATTATCGGATTTGCAGATGATTCAGCTTTATTTTATCAGGCAAATAATTGGAAAGACTTAAAACAAATAGCCGAGAAAGGCTTCTTGCATATCAAGAAATGGTTAGATTATAAATTATTAACAATAAATATAAGCAAAACGAATTACCTACCTTTTAGTTGTAACTCTTTGGGTTCTCCTACCTCTGACCATCTAAATATACCGATGCAATGTCCATAAAACCTAAAAATCAAATTAAATATTTGGGAATAATTATTGATCCACACATGAGATGGGATAAACATATCACAAATTTAAATAACAAATTACGAAGCCTCCTATATAAATTTAAAAACTAAAAGATCTCTTACCTGTGAGTTATCTAAGAACATTGTACATTGCATTAGTAGAAAGTCATTTGCGATATGGAATTCTAGCATAAGGTGTAGCCCTTAAAACACATATCTATCCATTAGAGGTAATACAAAGAAGATTTTTTAAAATAATATTATCTAAAAGAAACAGATATCCATCAGATATTTTATATACTCAGATAGAGTTAATGGACATAAGGCAGCTTTACTACCTCTGTTCAGGAATCAGATATCATGTACATAAACAACAACCTCCAATTGCAATTCATGAATATACTACTCGGCACAAACATCATTACATTACTCCGTTTATGAAAAAAACCTGTACTCAACGGTCATATTCCTATATGGCACCAAAATTATACAATACAATTCCGGAAAACATAAAAATCATTGATAGTATATACTTGTTCAAAACAGAGCTAAAAGATTTTATTTTCAAAGGCGGGCGTCACATTATTGATGATTACTTCTAATACTACAGCAATATATACTTAAGTTTAGGCAAATTAAAAATAAGTTATCTGTATATCATAGTTAGAAATGTATTAGTACCTATTGTGTGATTTTATTATTATTATTATTGTTATTAATTATTATTAGATTTTACTCTTCTGTAACCTTTTATTTACTTTTGGCCAAAACAAGTGTCTATACACTTATTGGAATCCAAAGCTTTATTCTTGACATTACTGTGATGTATCTATAGTTATTTTATCTATTGCATTTATTGTATAAAATTAACTGTATTATGTATTTTATTGAATAAAGCAGATTATTATTATTATTATTATTATTATTATTATTATTGTAGATATTTTACAGAGGAAAACATACAAAAATTCCTTTTAGAGCTAAGCAAGACTAACTGAGAAAAAATAGTCAATGTAAACCAGCATGCAAATAGAAAAACAGTGGAACTCATTTATTAATATATAGCTACAGATGATGGTGGGTGAGGTTTTCCGGGTTTTCCTCACCTGTAAGTCAAATGGCACCATCAATCATCTTTAAGTCGCCCCGGAGCGCCACGGCAAATAATAATAATAGCCGCCGTCCCTTCCCCTACACAAGTCGTTCAGTCGACTTCAGGGGTTGAAATTCACTCGTAAGGGGGTGAATTAGGGAGAGTATTATTATTATTATTATTTATCAGTTTAATAAAAATGTTCCATATTATTAATATAAAAAAAACCAGCTTGATATAGTTCTAATTTTAGTTGGTAACAATGACATGTATAAGGTCCCATACAAATTATTAAAGAAACAATATGATTAATTACTACAGGTGAATAAAAAAGATTGTAACGATAAAAAAATACGATTATCTGACAATAAAACTAAATGGTTATGTGGTATATGTAAAGAATTTACTGGAAAGGATGACAAAAAAAATATGATACATGGCGATCCTTACGAAATTTCTAACAATTACAATATTTTTTTATCAACAAATAGTTCCTGAACTCCTAGACAAACTTCCAGATGTTCCGTATATATGTGGCATCCCAGAAAATAATAAGTCAATTTTCTTAAAACACCATCAGAAATAATGAAATTTTTAACCAAAATAAAAAATAAACTCATTAGTGGGAATGATGGAATCTCAGCAAGTATAATGAAATGTAGTCTACTTATAATTAAATATATTTTGACATATATAATTAATAATTTCTTAAAATCGGGTATTTTCCCCAAACAATTAAAATATCAGTGGTAAAACCTATTTATAAAAATAAGGGTGATCCAGGAAGTAAATATCTAATTATTAATAATATTTATCTTATTATATAATCCGAGCTCTAGGGAAATTACTAGTGAAAATTAAGGCGTCCGAGCATGTTTTAGGATTTCCTTTGACAACATCAAAAATGATTTAATTCTATGTGACTTCCACACTGTATATCTGGTCCCACCACTAAATTCCTTCAGTACACATTTTACTTTTCTCGAGATTTCATCCATCACTGTTATGAAAAGGAGTGTTCTGAGTAATCCCACTGTTCTTACTCCTTTTAAGGTAATAAATTATTTGGTATTTCCAACTCTCGTTCTTATTCTCCGATTTTCCAGACTCTCCCACATCCACTTCCTTCCAATTAGTTTAACCGTTACAATATTTTCGAATGGAGGCAGAGAAAAATGAACGCCAAGCTTTTAACTGCCGACCATTGTTTTTGTAAATAATAGAGCTCTTCTAAAATGACATATTCCGACTTCTTGAAATAAACGTAATTTGAAAAGTACTATACGACAAGCGGGAAGAAACCCGCGAGATCCTTACAAAAATAGAAACAGAATACTTTTTATTAATAAAAAAATCACTTGCCGGTAACTTCTGTTTAAAAGACGTATCCCTTATTTGTAGTTTTTTAATTAAATATAGGTAAGGGGTCATGAAAATAATTAGGGCGAGTCAATTAAGCGAATCAAGACAAATAAGACCATGGGTCCAAATAATGTTCCTGCGTTTCTTGTGCGTAATGGCTTATTTGTTTTTGCTAAGTCGCTTAGTATCATTTTTATTCTGATAATATCCACGTCTATCTTTCCCGTGAAATGGAAAATTTCAAAAACTATCCCAGTATACAAAAAAGGGTAACAGAAATGATATTACAAATTATAGACCAATCGCTATTATCTGCAATTTTAGTAAAGTATTCGAAATAACCAAATTTTTCTACAGGCATATCGAAAACTCGATTTTACCAAAACAACATGGATTTGTTCGTGGGAGATTTACCGTTACTAACCTAGCTATTAAAACTCATTTTATCAGCGAAATATTGGACCGAGATGATCAGGTAGATGTGATCTACACTCGCATTCGATGGCCTTAGTCATCCAATTTTGTTATCCAAGTTGAATATGTTGAATTTTTCTGACAATGTACTATATCTTCTTCGTTCTTATTTAAGTAATCGTTCCCAGTATATCCTTATTAGTGGTGTTAAATCTCGCTTGATATCTCAAGTTTTCGATATACCACAAGGTTTCATTTTAGGTCATTCATGCTTTATAATCTTTATTAACCATATTTATAATAATGTAAATGTACAATATTTACTCTACGCTGATGACCTAAAGCTTAATTTAAAGATTGATAACATCAATGACTGTACGTTACTGCAATCCGATATAAACAAAATTCACAATTAGAGTATAATTAATAATCTTATGTTAAATCCTGCAAAATGCAACGTTATCTTATATATACGAAAGATTGATTGTATAAGATACGATTACAATATAGAAGGAGTCGTCCTGCAGAGACCTGACATGATTAAAGACCTGGGCGTTGTGTTCGATTCAAAATTATCATTCGTTAATAATCTTGCCGTAACTGTCGCGTCTTGTTATAAAGTTCTAGATTCCATCTTACGGTCTATCAAAGATTTTAATAATTCAGATACTTGCAAATTGTTATTCCCCTTGTTAGGTACAAGCTTGAATATGCCTCAGTAATATGGTCTCCTAATTATAATGCACACGTCTTAACTTTAGAAAAGGTCCAGGGAGGTTTTATTAAGAGTCTTCATTATTTTCATGGAACCTATCCTGAGAAAGGATATCCACAAGACCAGCTTTTAGCAATGTTTGGAATGCAGAGCTTATTTCAACTTAAAATTATATATTCAACAATTTTCAATTACAAAATAGTACACCATTTAATTAAAGGCCCTGCTCTTTGTGCTCAGCTTAACTTTTTTGTGCCTAAAACCAATTCTAGGCATAGCTGCACATTCATTTTTCCGACTTCGAGAACAAATTTGCATTGCATCGTATGCTGTCCACGGTTAATGACAAGTGGAAATATTGATTTATTTTGTACTAGCATTTCAAATATTAAAAATCTCTATTTTTGATCCCTTATATTTCATATAAAATAATTTATATATGTATATTTGCTTGTTTGTAATGGGTAATAGCTTTGTTTCAAATGGGTTATGTGTGATTAACCTTTTTTCTCCACTGGAGTTTTTTTCAGATTACTCACATAATCTCGCTATTTATTAACTTTATATTTATTAACTTTATAATGTTTTTTTCAGGATTCGTTGTATTATATACCCATAATGTTTATTAATGTATATTGAGCATTCTGTAATGGGCCTTGGCCGTTGGATTACACATTACAATGGCATCTTTAAAAAACTTCTATTACACAAAACTTGATAATGATGGTTGTTCTTGTTCAAATATTTCTGAAAGGTCGTAATTTTGGTCAATTTAAAGGGTTTTTCGGTACTCTCTGTTTCATTCTGCTATAAAAAGGTCATAAATATTTGCATAATCAAATAATATTTTGTTTCTTAACAGACAATACAAAATTTCTTGTTTGGGCACTATTTGTCATATCTATTAATAAACACACATAATATATAATTTTTTATTTAAAGACATAACTGGATAGATCATATCTTTAAACAAAAAATTACTTTATACAATAAATTATATACCAATTACTCTTATAAAAAAATATTTGTAAAAATAGTGAAACGAAACCGTCACAGATAAATTACAAATTTGTAGTTTGTATAATTAAGTCTAGTTTACGACTCATAAGAATAATCAAGTAAAAATGTACATAGTTTCACACTGAAATACAACTTACTTACTTCTATTACACAAAACTTGGTAGCAGTGACAATTTTCGTATACAAACAGATTTAAAACAAATTAATATATTTTGGGCACCGTCAGACATTTGTTATAACAAAACACAACTTTTAACACTTGTAAAATTTGTTATTGCAATATAAAACAATAAACAATGTTGACAACACTTTAAACGACGTTGCACAAATAATTATTACAGAAATACGGATAATAATACGATATCAATTGAAGTCCATAACTTCAAAAGGGTCTAAGTGCCAAAAGCATGGAAAAAAGTTATGACTAAAATAAAAATTTTATATATCATATACGCATACATACATTCGCCATGTTTACCCAGCTACAAAAATAGATTTATTTTAAAATGCACTTAGAACTATTTGTATACCGTTAGGGTTGGTTTATTGAACCTTTAATGCAAAAATATGTATATTTTTTAAAATTTTGGCACCTAGACTCTTTTGAAGTTAAGGTCTTTAATTACTAATCAAATAAATGATACCAGCGATTCGAAGCCTGCGTACGACCATCCGATTAATCATACTTCTCTAATCTGTTCTCATTCCTTATTTTTTTACCAACATCCTGCCAGCTTCGTTCCGCCCTCCTTGCCTCTCACTATGAATGGCAAGTATCTATCATTTTTACAAAGTCAATACTCATAAAAACTAAGTAGAACCTAACAACTTCTCTTATTGAAACACCGACTACTGATGACCCAAACCAACATGCATACACCCCAGGCAAAACTACTGATTCAGCCCTTCATCTAGTTGATGACCGAATAGAAAGATCACGGGACAATAAGGAGTCCGCCTTGGGTGTTTTCATACACATAGAAGGTGCAAGTAGCTCCAAAAATTATCGAACGGTGGTGCAAGGATCATTCACTGTCTATTAATCCTAAGAAGACAGAAATGGTCCTTTTCTCAAGGAAAAGGATGAAAACGGAATTAAAACCTCCAGAACTCCCAAACAAAAAAACTAAACTTTGCAACAGAGGTGAAGTACCTAGGTTTCACCTTTAACAACAAGTTAACATGGAACTCGCATTTAGAAAACAGAGTTAAAAGAGCATACATTGCTTATGAACAATGCCGCCGAACCGTGGGGCGCACCTGGGGTTTTTCCCCAGAGTCATCGCATGGACATACACGGCTATCATAAGACCTACGCTAACATACGGTGCAGTTTTCTGGGCACCAAAAACCCAAAAATTAACAGCTATCCGTAAATTAAAAAAAATTCAAAGAACAGCACGTCTGAACATAACAAGAGCCATGAAAACAACACCAACCAGAACCATGGAAGTTATTCTTACTCTCATTCCCCTTGATATTTACATCAAGGAGGTTGCTCTGACACGCCTTCGCACGGTTGGAATAGAACCTGATGTAGGATCTGGTGAAACAAGACGTCGCTTTTGACAGGAGACGTTGGATACGCTCCAACTGCTTCAAGCAAACATGGACGCATAATCTCACCGAGATATATCTTCCATAAGCTATATAAAGTTATAATAGAACAGATAGAAGAGCCAGAAGTACGATTCATATCTACACCGACGTTTCTTAAACAAAACAAGGCTCAAAATGTGAAATATACTCCAGATTCTTAAACCCAAACATAAAATGGGCTGTGAGCAATAGTGCCAGTGTAGTTTAAACAGAGCTAACAGGGATTCTCATAGCAGAAAAGAAATAACCAAAAACAATGTCACTGGAAGGAAGATGCTCATCTATACAGATAGCAGACTACTCACGCTGAATAGACCACGAATTTACTCAGGGTTAGTACTAGAAGGTCACGAAGCTTTGGCTGAAGTATCCGTCAACAATGTGGTCACCTTAAGATAGATCAAAGGTCACGCCATAACGAAAGGTTACCGTCTTGATAATTCACTAGCCAAGAGAACAGATAACCAAATATTTTGGGCCTGGCCCTTCTATTGGCCTGACAAAATCGGTAGTGACAGACCTAATCAAAGATCATTCCCTTGTGATATTTAAGGAAAGATGGGATAAAACAAGAAACTGTAAGAGTTGCCAGAGAGCTTTTAAGTTATCCTGACAACACTGCAGAAAACAAATACTTGAATATGATCAGACAGAATCTGCGCCTAGTCACAGGCATTCTGACTGGTCATTGCCAAGTACAAAAGTATCTCCATATCATGGGGCTGTCAGAATCCGCACTCTGCAGAGGGTGCAAACAAGAATATAAGACCATTAAGCATATCCTTTATGATTGCTCGACGCTCTCATTTATTAGAAGATTTGTGTTTCGCGAGTATCGGCTAATACCGACCGATATAAGAGAAGCATCTTTTGGCGACATTGTCAACTACATTAAATCTGTAGGCTGGCTCACGAGCTAGGAGGTGATTATCATCTCAGGAGGATGCAAAATGGGCCTAATGAGGCATAAGTGCCGTGAGGGTAACCCACCCTCCACACGTTGCAGATACTGATAAATTAAATTTCCTAAAACTATAAACGAAACAAAACTTAAATATCGACACGGCCATTCTGACCTGTCGTGCGTCCTCTTGCGCTACTCCTTCATTTACCTGAAATAAATAAATGACTCGGCCACTACTTATCGTTAAAATGATATTTACAAGCTACCGCAGCAGCACAACAACAAATTCGCTCTTGATTCTCATAAAAACATCAAAAACCTTTGTAGCCACCGTATCAACTTTCGTCAAGCAATTACCAGAAGCAGCTATCGCCGCCGCCATATTTGTTTAATTTAAGAAAGCCTTTTTGTAAGATAAAACAGTAATTAGAAATTATTATACTGGCTCTTCAATTACCATTAAATTTCGTATAAGAATAATTTTACAATGCTTTCAACTGTATGGTAAACTGAAGCAACTTTAACGCTTTAATGGAAAATTTTCAACTTTAGGCAAATTCAATGAATACTTAGACAAAAAGAAAACTTTTTTATAATCTCTTTAGCTGCTTAAAAAGAGTTTTTGAGCCCGACCGAACGCGAATGCTCTTCAATATTCTCGGGTAACAAAAAACTTTTTATAACTTTTGCTGCAAACAAAACAACAATTCCCTGTTAGCGATTTGGATCAATGAACTTTCCGTTATTTAATATTAATAATTCGTACATTTAATATCAGAATCTGACTTGTTTCACAAAGTTTCCCGTAAAAATAGCCGAAGATTGTTTATTAAATTATAACGCAGACACGCTTTTGTGTATATTTTAATATGCCAGCTTTTAGAGGGCTTCGTTTATTTATTATTGCAAAAATCGTTAGTAAATAAATAAATAAATTTCCTTCTAGATATTGTTTGAAATGCTTTAATATTAATACAAGAAACTGATAAATTATTTAAATTATTATTTGTCCACTTTTAATAACATATATTATTTATTTATTTTTTTTTTATTTTTCTCTACATTATTTTTGAAACGTTTTAAAATCGGTATCTAAAAAAATATTCTAGAAGAGATAACGTTTTATTTTTCCAGGTAGGTAATCTCAAGATCTTTAGCACCGATTTAAAAAAGTTCTTTTTCTATTTAATGGCCTAATACATCTCGATGAATGTGTGTTATATATCTTCACGATAAGAAAACAGGGAACTGAAAAATAAAAGAAAATGTCTCTGAAGGTATAAGAAAAAATGATACAAGAGAACGATTTTGAAAACGCTAGCTCGACCGTTAAAGAAATATATATTGACACATAAACCCTTTCAAAAATATACTAGTTGAAATGTTATTAATGGGGTATTATTTTAATTAATATGTATAGTGTAAATGTAGGAGTAATGGTTACTCCTTGAGTTATGATTACTTCAGTACTTATTACCTATTTTTTTAGTAAGTGGTGCTTTAAGTTTAAAGCTACCATTTAACTTCAATTAAAGTGTAGTCTTAAAGTTTTAGACACTTTGCTGATGATGCTGTCAAATGCCAAATTATTTTAAAAATGGTTGGCATCTACACAACTGTTTACACTTTAGTTTAGTGACCTAATAAAATATTTTTATTTCATAAGCTTTCATCAATGGTGAAAGGAATATTCAAACATTATAGCATATTAAATGGGGACTTAATTTTCATATAGGTCTCTTCGAAAATCCAACTGCTCAAACCTTTTCTATTGAAAGTTCCCATCCAAATCCAAATGTCAACAGCACGTATGCTACTTTCACAGCCTCTATTGCAACAAGAAGCAAAGAAGATTTATGTTTCTGCAGTTACCAACAACTGGTCTTTTCCAAAATGGACATTCAATACAATAATTTGCCTCATAGTGTGAAGAACTAAAACATTATTCAGATATATAAGATAATATGTACTTTGCCTATAGAAAGTAAAAAAATTTTACTCAAAAGCCTTTGACAAATATTCTTAAATCATTCAGTGTCATTATGCGCGTAGATTTAATTACTATACGGTGCAAGAGAGAGGTTCGACACCCAACATAGGGCGTGGCCATTTTGATGCTTTTGCCACAGTTTATAGCAAAAGAATCATTTCGCTCACTTTCTTCGGAACTTTTGATCTCAATGTTCCAGTTTATACACTGCGCAACTCGAATAATACAATATATGACAACCGCCTATAATAAAACAGCAGTCTTCTGCGCATCCCGAATTTGTATCTCTGGAGTGGATGTTATTTTGGAACATTCAACTGGTCCGAGTGAGCTAACTGATTCTTTAGCAATAAATTGTGACTCCAAAAATAATATTCACTGACACTGACAGCAGCAAACAAAATATTAGCGTCGTTCGCGGTAACAATCCTGAACTGATTCAAAATTACTAATTCATACTTTGAGCGCCTGTCCGATTCATTATCAATTCTGAATTATTACCGCGCGCGCAATTCCTATTATATCTCGGAGTTTCAGGTATAGACAAGCGGTTCAAAACCAATTATAATTTTACCGCGAACGCAGGATAGAATCAATAGTTCAGTTCTTTTTGTTCCGCGAACGATTTTCAACTACTGCGCCTGCGAAATCGTTACTATAAGTATTAATTCGGTTCAGGATTCTTACCGCGAACAAAGCTATTAAAAATATTGCGCCAAGATGTAGGCAACACGTGATGAGGCATCAAAATGGCAAAGTTTTCTATCTGCTTTTAAAAGGCACTCAGAAATCTGCGCAGTGCCACCATTCTCCGTATAGTAAGAGAAAATCAAAGTATGTGGCGTAGATTGACAAACTAGAGTCACAAAAACAACAACAATTATTAATTACGTAGTCTCTGTTGCCGGTGACGGCTTGTGTGGTAGTTCACAGTGACAGAATATAGGTATCAGTACAGATATATGAAAAAACTTTCAATATTTTAGAAAGTTTATAATATACCTTTCTAAAACACTGACAGTTTTTTACCTATATCTGTACCAGAATCTATATTCTGCTACTGTGAACCCCCAAAATTTTGGTCACCAGCCGCCTCTGTCTGTTGCTTTTTTGCATTTTGGTAATTGTGACTTGGTCTTGTTTTTCCTACACCTTTCAAATCTGTTAGAAGGCACAGAAAGTGAGGCATAAACACCTCCGTGACTAGGCTATTTTATCTTCCACAATACAATACTGCCCTTCCAAACGGCTTAAAGAAAGTTTGTACTAGAACAAATAGAAAACAGTAAAATTAATAATCTGAACTTAATATAAATCAAATGTGTTAGGCAGCAGGTAAAGTGAGGCATGAATACAAAAAGTACAGTGGCTATTACTTCCTTGACTAGACTGTTTTGTTTTCAACGATGCAATACTGCCACTCCAAACGGCTTGAAAAAGTTTGTACTAGAAAAAATCAAAAACAGCATAAGTAACAATCTGATTTAAATCAATATAAAAAGCAGTAAAAGAGAGGCATGAGTAAAAAAAGACAGTAATATTACTTCCCTCAACAGACAATACTGCCACTCCAAACGACTGGAAGAAAGTTTGTACTAGAACAAATAAAAAAACAGTTAGACCTCTGCGAGTAAACTTATCTTCAAAATTTTTATCACATACTATAGTTTTTACTTTGTTGTGTTGTTTTATTATTGAAAAACGGACTGCGAACAGCCAATACTCAAATATTAAATAAATCGTTATTAGGATCGGGTCAGGCTAAACGATGCTTTTTTAAAGTATTTACAAAACAATTTGACACACAGTAACACGACATATTTTAACTTTTAAACAAAAAATCACCACAAAAATTTAAAAAAGCTCACTATCATCAGCAAGATCAAGTAAACAAATTGAAAATTAAAAATACAGTTGAAGAAAACCAAGTTGACAATACAATAAACAATAATTTACAAATTACTTACTCTTTATTCATTCAGGATCCTAATACAAACAAACAATAATTATTAACAATATTATGATATTAATCAGAATAAATACTGGTAATGGATTCCATTGACCAATGACAAATGACACTCCTCCCCCAACTCCCACTCTTTCCGCCATCAATAGTGGATTTTATAAATTGTGTGTACAGCGCCACGCGTGTCCATTCTTTGAAACTAAAGCATGGTTTCAGTTCAGGCTATACCTACCAGTTACCGATACCTGGTAAGAATGTCAACTCTTACAAAATTCCAAGTCAGAATGCTCTCTCCTTCCTCCTACTTACTAAAATTAAACAACATCCAAAATAAATCTTTCTGTTCAATTGATAGCTTGGTCACTCATTTTTTTTTTTAAATATACCTGATGTATTCATCAACATTTTAACTTCGATGATTAATAAATCCTTTGAATTTAAAAAAAAAATTACAAATTTATAACATACGGGACTCTCTTTTATAATGGTTTAAAACTTACCTGGAGAACAGAAATCAAAAGGTGCGGGCGAATGGTAAGGATTCTACAAATCTACCAATAAACAGTGAAAGTATCTCGAAGTTCAGTATTAGGTCCAATTTTATTTTTATTATTCATCAACGATACCACAGACTAAAGAAAGTGGTAGAACTACTTTATTTGCCGATGATACATGTGTGACCTGAAATAATTATAACATGCAGACATTACAATCTATTATAAGCAAATATTTACTAAGTATTAAGTCCTGATCTGATTCGAATGGACTTTGTTTCAACACCAGTAAAACTGTAGCATTGTCTTAAAGAGGTACTGAGTTTAAATTTAAATAGTATAAATCGATCTTCGATCTTCACATGATCGATGTTTTCCCTCCAGATTTTTCTTGTATTGATCGTTGGATCTTATTTGAATCGATGTCAATTTATTCAGGTGGGATAAATGTATTGTTAAAGACTTTTTTAGTGACAGTGAGTGTTGTAACTGCCGTGCAATACTTAAAAATAAAAAAGGATACTACAGCATTCCAGACTAATTGCATTCTTACTTCTTACATAAAAAATTATTAACTAAGTAATTTAAAAACGTTGAGTTGCGCGACGGATTCTCTTTGGTCGTCTGATTTTAGGTCGCTGATGGATTTCCGCGTTTCGCTCATCAGACGATTGCGATTCGATATTATTGTCAGCTCGGTGTCTCTTATATAGATTGCCGTTATAGCCGGGGTCAAGTGGTTGGCAAGTTTTCACGTGCGAAAACTTGGTCATGGTATTTTCATAAACCTGAGGTGTTTCACTTACAAAGATGACTGTCTTTTTGGAAACCATCCTAGTTCGAATTTGGTCTATATGCCTTTTAAATGAATATCCATCATCTAGCTCTAACTGGTACTGTAGCAAACCAAACTTTTTTGTTACAGTTCAAAATTTCCACAGAATTTGTTCCCACTATAAAATCTGACTCTCAAACACTTAAACTAGGTACTTCAGGTAACTGGTTTCCTAAGTTCTTGTATTGAGTTGGTCACAAGGTGTCAAGTTTGATCCTTATAGGTCTTCTTTAATACATTTCTGCTGGTGACTTCCCAGGAGCTAGAGGAAAGTTGAGATATTTAAGAAAAAATTCTTGAATTTTCCTATTCATGGGCCATGGCTTTAAGTCTACCTTTAAAAGTCTGGGCATTACGCTTGGCTAAACCATTGGTTGCAGGATGATCTGGTGCAATTAATTTTTAAAAACTACCGTGCATTTTGAAAAATGTCTTAGGCTGCTCATTTACAAAAATTTCAGAGTTGTCCGAAATCATAACTCTAGGATATCAGTGGAATGTAAAGATGTCTTTGAGTAGATCGATAGTTTTTTCTGTTGTTGGAGCATCACAAAGAATTTTAGTTTTATCCCATCGAGATTTGGCAACCACAACAATAAGAAAATGGAAAAATTGAAATGACCCTGCATAATCGATATGAATTTGATTCCAATTTTCTTCTGAAAGATTCCAATGATGAAGAGTAGCTTTTGAAGAATATTTTTGAACTTCAGAACATGCTTGACAGGACTAAACCATATTTTTAATGTCCCTATCGATGTTTTTTTAGTAACTATCTTAGATAAAAGAAACGTAACTATATATTCTTGCCAGCTGTTTCATTTTTGTAATGCATATATGAGTACTGTGAAGTTCTGAAAGAACCAATGGTTGGAGCGATGTTGGAATTTCAACTCTTTCGCCTTTAAACAGCCAAGGTGAAGTTGTTTTCCACTTGATTTTGTGATTTTAATTCAGATTTGATTTTGGATAAGACTAAATATTTATCTGTAGCTATCCTAAGGTAATCATACGTTAAGTCATAGCTGAATATGTCTTTGACTGATATATTACAAAGTTGATGGACTTCTTTATTTAAAACCTGATCGGTAGAATATGTTTGCTGAGCAATAGCGGCTCTGAAAAGTCAATCAACATTTATGTGATTAGAATCGTAATCGAAACCAGACACAAACGAAGCGTATCTAAGAAGTCTAGCTAAAGTCATAGCAGGTAATTTTTAATGTTGATGAAAAATTCTGGTAAGGGGACTATTATCAGTGATAAGTTTGGATTTGCGGTCTAATAAATACATGGAAAAGTGATTCACTGCAAATATAATGGCGGAAGCTTCTCAATCTAACTGACTATAGTTCATTTCACTTGAAGTTAAAGATCTTAAGGCAAATGCAATTAGTTTTTCTAACCCATTATCAATATAAGAAAGAATTCCTGTCGGACTAGCGTCACACGCCACAATCAAGGGTAGATTTGGATCATAAGGAGTCAAAACTCGATCACTAGCAATCTTTTTTTTTATTTTATGGAAGGTTGATTTTATCTATAACTAAGCAGTGAATAACCTACGTCGCCAATCTGTTGTAACTCCTTAGGATAAATTGTAAAGGAGATTAAAAGACCATTAGAAATTAACAATATATTTGATAGCTTTTTAACATTGACATTCGACCACTATTATTTTATATCTACAGTGAGCAAGAGTAATACTATAAATTTTTAAAATTTTATTTAAAGTCCTCGATATATAAATAACTATATAATTCGTTTCCGTCTTACGTTTCTTTCACATCGTAATATGCGGCATTTTATTTTGTGTTATATAACGCTAAACCGAATGGAATTGAAAAATTTATATCATTATTCCCCGGTGTCTTTTATACGTCGCATCATTCCGAATTCCAAAGGGCATCATTGAAAACACATTACAAATGCGGTAACGATCATTATGGCGGACATTTCGACGTTTACAAAAATAGATTTCAAAGCCTTTCAGCCTAGACTTAATGGAGGCTCTTTGGGCGAAGGACGTTGACCTAACATTAGTTGTGTGTGCCCGTACGGCACGTTTACTGTATATTCGTATATATACACGGAACTCGGTGTGCCACGCCAACCGAAGGTATAAATAAGGGCTTTTCGTGAAAGTTAAATTGACTTGGTAGCGATGGTAAAAGTTTGCAAACTGGATGAGAACAATTGGAGAAAGTAAATGTGGGGGAATGAAAGGCGTAGGTGTTATTTTTTAATTAAATTTTGTTCGGTGATATTTTTGATTAATTAAATTTACTTTAACTTTTTTTTGTAAATGTTTTACACTTTCTTGATTAAAAGCGTCATTAAAAAAAAATCTAATGTGTTTACGAATGTAATATAATCAATTTTACTAGCGCTTTAATTATTATGTTTCTTATTACTCCAAATTATGAATGTCGTGAAGTTCGCACAGTAGAATTTAAAATATTGGATTGTAAATTAAATTAGGAAAATATTGGATAAATATATTTAAATTATTATTGACAAACAATAACATAATTAATTATATCGTCAGATAAGTAATTTGGACTTTAAAACAAATATAACTACAAGTTAGGGCCTATTTCATAATCATATCAAAGAATGCTTCAATATTAAAAGGACACTTTAAATTATATTAATTTTATAATACAAATTTATGGAAAAAGTAGACTTTAAAGTTTTATTTAATTAAATACCCGTTTCTCTTTCTTTAGAAGATTTAAAGAGTGCTTCTCTGATGACATTTTGATTGAATTTTGTGTTGTGAAAATACATGTGAATAAAAAAATAAATGTAACTTTAGTTTTTTTTATTGTTCGATCTGTGATTGTACGAAGTAGTAAATTAAAAACTTCTATTGTGGATCTATTTTCGTCAATTTCATAATCAGACTCTGATGGAAAATATGTATTTGTGAGACAGGTCAAAAATTATAGACCAAGAGTAAATTATTTAGAAATTTAAGACGATAAAGATTTTTTTGATAGATTTAATATAAACAAAGACCTTTTTATTTCCCTCGTTGAGACAGTTGAAAATTTTATAGCACCAGCAACCAACAGATTTGCACTAATCATAAAAATACTTTCAATGTTGTATTTTTCAGAGGTGGAAGTATCAAACCAGTGCTAACACTTATGTTTTATGCCCTAAGATGCATGCAACGAGCAGATTTTTTTGGCGTTTTAGTATCTTCAGCTTGCAGGATAATTTAAAGAGTTTCAAATTCAATTGAAACGTTGAGAGAAAGATACATAAAATTGTCGGAAACACACATGGAACTGGAAAGGATGACTGCCAAATTTGATCAATTTTCCAGGTTTCCAAGGGTAATTGGTGCTATAGATTGTACCCTTGTACCTACAGATTCACCTGGTGGTAATAATGTTGAAATTTTTAGAAGCAGAAAAATTTTTTTTGCTATAAATGTTCAAAATATGGCTGATTCAGATTTGAAAATTAGGGACATCGTAGCTAGATGGTCTGGATCAAGTCACGATCCAACTATTTTTAGATTGAGACACAGATTTGAAGGAGGACAATTTGGTAGGTACATGCTAGTAGGAGACAGTGGTTATGGCCTTAAGTCTTATTTAATGACCAAGATTCATGAAACACATACTATTGCACACAACCTATTTAATTTGTCCATCATTAGGATACGTTGTCGAGTTGAAAGACAGTATTGAGTATGTAAACGTATATTTCTCGTTTAAAAACTGGGTATGCGCTTGGAATTAGAAAACATAATTAATGTTATTGAATCAACTGCAGTCATCCATAATATGGCAATCGAGGAAAATTAATATATTCCAGAAGAGAGGTTTATCGATGAAAATGAGGAAGACAATCTCAAACCCCCCAACAAAATAATATTCCTGCGAAAAATGCTCGAAATTTACTTATTTTAAATCATTTTGCTAACCTACAATTTGTTTTTATGTTTTTGTTTGTATTATTAAGAATAATTTATAGTTAGGTACATTTTATTGTAATATGCATATACTATGTAGTTGAAAATCTTTTTATAGGTTAAGATTAATTACTGATTTTTTAGAGCATCCCTTTTTTTGCATTAGCCTCACCGTTATATTTTTAGATAAGGTAACAATAAACACTAATAAAAAGTTTTTTTATTTATTCTTTTTCAGAAATTTCTTGTTTTTTAAAATCAAATCACATTTTAATATCTTTAACCTTATTTGGTATACCTCTTCTTCTCTGACCCCTTTCCTGATTCGATCTTCTACATCCATCTTTTTTAGCTTTAGTTCCTCCTTAAGCAAAGTAGTTTTTATTTTATAATAATTGGCTTTGGAGTCTTTTTGAGGTGTTTTGTGTTCCCAAAGTTTTTTAGATATCAAGGTTTTATGATTTTTTGGGGTGTATGAGGACCAGTAATTTAAAATTTTCTGAAAATATTAAAATACATTAATAAAATAACATTAACTATTAAACAACTATACAATTTAAATCACAAAATTCATAAATACATTGTACAAAAAGTAACGTAACTTGCTAATTGAAATATTAAATACTTTTTTCTGCACCCACATGGATATTAGCTTATCTACGCACAGAATACAAAACGAGAAAGTATGCTATTGCCTTCAACTAAACGAATATTTTTCATAATCATTCTAGGTAGTAAGAACACTGCAAAAAAAATAAAATCCACCAATCACCGTTCATATTTTGATCAACCGACTGCTATTATTTTTAAAATTTAAAATAAGTGACATGTCTGTCAAACTAATTGTCAGTATAGTTTTTAGTTATTGAGATTAAACATTCATTAAAATGGGTTATTCTTGTGTAGAATCGGTAAATAAGAGCATTTTTGTTTTTATTTCGTCCATAATTATAAATAATTTGTTAATTTAAATAAAACTATGTGAAGACAATTTAATTACGAATATTTAAACAACGAAAATAGAAGATGGTCCTGTTGTCAGCGTTTTGGCCTTCCACGCGGAAGACTGGAGTTCGATTCTCGGATGGGGAAAAATAAAATGATCTTTATTTTTTCTTTCGTTTATTTTATTTTATGAATTATTAAAAGTCATAAATTGTTTTAAAATTAGTTATTTTGTCTTATTAACCTAAAATATTTTTTTATTTGTACATTTTCCTTAGTGGGTCGTAGAAAAATATACTGTACAACTCGAGTGGATTGTCCAAATCGCACTCAGATGATTGACCACTCCGCCTACGGCTTCATGCTCAAATTTCGTATTCGTGCGATATGGCCATCATATCCACTCTTGTTGCACAAACTACTATTGTACACAATGTAAATAAATATTAGAATGACCAAGCAACTTTATTATGCTATAAAATTATAAAAACAATTATTTTTTAATGAAAAAAGAAACAAATTAAATTTGGTATACAATAAAAAAGATTCAATTATCTGTGCATTTTGTGTTGATTGGTCATGCCACTCTTGTTGCCTTTCAATATTCAGCACTTCTTTATATTTCAACTGGCTTATTGAAAATCTAAAAACAAAAATATATTTGACAATAAATAAATACAAATACTATGAGTAAATTAGGATTAGGATGATTATGTTTAATAAGAGAATTATAATAAGTTTATTTGATATATGTAAAAAATGTATTCCTATCGATATAGTAACCGAGTTGAATTCAATAATATACTTTTTAAATAATATTTTAATTGACGTAGGCCATGGCAGACAAAGAGTTAATTTTTCCAACACATACTTTAAAAGCATTTTTTTGTGGATCACTCTATATAATTATTTAAAAGCCACAAAATGTTTCAGATAAGCCATCTTCAAATACTCACTGAAGTACTGTATACATTGTACATTTTAACTAATCCCCATAATGCAAATAAAAAAGGTTAATAAAACACAAAATTTTCTAAAGTAATAATATGATCATCTTCTTCATCAATATCTACTATGTATGATCTAAAAAAAAATATGAAGATAATTTTAAAAAACCGACTTCAAAATAATGCAGATATTATTGCAAATTGGGTTTTCCGATTTTGTCATAGAATCCTATCATCACATCTTAAGTAAATGTATATGGTAACAACCACTGAGGTACCCCATTTATAATAAAGAAAAAAAATTTTAAAAATCGGAAAATGTACTAATGAATTATCGCTGAACATAAATGAATGAAAATAAAGTTTGATGGTTTTCTTATAGATGGCATTAAACAAGGTCTCGTAACGACATCTATCGGTAGTCGAGGGATATACTTTTATTCCTAGGCCAGTGGGATAGCGCTGCGACCGTTAGTTTTTCTGCAGCAGCAGTTTGAGGTGTGTACGTACCACACACTCGTTTTTCTTAAATTGGAGCATTTTTTGTTCTATTATAAAAAAAAAATAAAGGAGGAATGGACATTCTTTCAGTGCACGTAAAAAGACGTACAGGTGGCTCCAATGATAGTATTAAGGCATCTTGGACATGGCGAACGTAAATGCGAGAATTTCAAGAACGTGCAAAGCCGCCCAAAAGCAAGAAGACATAAAAATAACTGCAGATTATTATTTAGAAAAAAATTAGTTATATTTAATTAAGCCGCATTTGGAACGTCGTCTTACTCAATTGAGGCTCCCCAGAGATTTGAAAGTAGGAACCATTTTGAACCGATCGGTTTTGTCTGAATGCCGTGTAGAAAATTTGAATCTTGTGATTAAGCAAAGATGCTGCTTATGTGATTGGAAGAACATGGAATTTATTTGACTCTAATTACGATGTCACTATAGTGGCTGGCGTTATAAAAATTTGCAATATCTCTCTATTATTAAAAGCGGTTTAAGGATGATCCCAATACATAAAGCGCTGTTGCCGCTTCGTACAAAAATTTACAGGAGATTTTTTATTAAAATCACTCGATAATTAAATTTGTTAAAAAAAAATTAAATCTGGAGTAAGACGAAAAACAAGAAATCGCATCTTTAAACATTTGAAATGAAATTTAAATACAATATGTTACAGAAAACAATATGGTTTAGAGCACAATATTACAATAATTCGTCAAGTACCTAAAGAATTCTAGACATTAAGTCCAATTTTTTTTATCTGATTTTCAAGAGCACATTATATATTTTCTCCGTAAACTGTTAAATTGTATCCATTTCTCCTTTTTCTTATTCTCCCTTAAATATTTTTAAATATGGTAATGTTATTATTCCTATTTCCTAATGCGGGACAACAAAAATTACATATAAATAATAACAAATACTAATTTTTATTTTTTGTTTTAGGTAAGTCATCTATATAATAACATACCAGTTGCAGTTGAAATAATAGTAAGTAGTATCATCAACTTTCATTTTAATTGGTAAAAGAGAAAATATAATTATTCGTATGATTTATAACAAAATTCATGAAAACCTATACTTTCAAATAATCAGATTTTAACATTTCCTTGTATTTTTAAATGTAAATGTTTATTATATGGGGTGACCATTTAAAAACTTGCTGTTTGCCTCGAGCCGTTTCTGGCTTTTGTCGATTGTTCCGAAATTGACAAGGTGATTATGGCACCCTTTCTTTTGAAAATACAGCTAACCTTCAAAAGCCAATAGATAATACGTGATACCCGAATTGCCAAAACGCACGAGTTTTTGGCCAAACTGTTATAAATGGGGATGCTGACGTAAACCCACGCCACCAAGCCATATTGTTTTAACTTTAAAATGATCATAAGCAATTTCAAATCACAGAAACAACACTAGTTTAGTAGACCCAAAACATTTTATAAGTCATACCAGCAATTTTAGTTTTACAACAAAGTATTACAAATTAAAGAAATAAATGTTATGTAAGTTTTCTAAAAATAATCAAAAAATGTATTTAGTAAATAAGTCTAATTTTATATCAAGCTTTGTAAATAAACAGAAGGTGTATTTGAAATTCAACCATACTTTCTATTATACAACTTTTGTTGAATTATCCAGAGGTTTGAAAAGACCAATTGTTAAAAGTTAGCACAGTAACTGTTTGAAAAACAGTGCTATTTTGTTTATATAATAAAAAACAGAAGATTTCAACGAGGAAATAAATGCAGAACGCTTTAAACAGTGGTTTACTAAAGTGTTACAACATGCAAAACCAAATTCAGTTATTGTAATAGATAACCCTTCTTATCACAGCTGACATGTTGAAAGAAATTCGACTATGTCCAGTAGGAAAGCGGATATCCAAAGCTGGCTTTGGAATAAAACAATAACATTTACTAAGGAAATGCTTAAAGTGAAATTAATAGACCTTATAAAGAAATAACTTTAAAAATATATTCAAAATGTTGTTGACACAATGGCTCCTTATCGTGATATTACGTTACTAAAGCTTCTTACTTATTACTGCAAATTTAAACATATTGATATATTTTTGTTTTAACTCCTAATAGATACTGCATTATGTCTAACAATAAGCGTTTGTTATAATTTGAAGATAATAATATGTAGAGTATCATCCAAATTAGTGATCTCCTATAAAAATCACTCCAAATTCTAAATATAAACTTTATTAATCTATGCAGACTTAAGCCTAAACTTATCTGAGTTCTAATTTGGGGGTAAGTAAAAGGGTTTGTGACTAGAAAAAACAATACATTTAAATCATATTCGTTTATTAAACACGAAGATCATATGGTATGAGGTTTCTTCCTCTTCCATGCAGAGTCTACACGTAGTGAGATCATTATGTAATCCCATCACATGAAGGTGTTTCGGCAAGCAGTGCCCCGTTAGTAATCCCACAATGATGGATACCTGAGGCATTGCGAGTTGTAGTGCCTCAGTAGCCATGCGTGGGTTTGGTCCCCTCAGCATGAGCTTACTGATTCTGTGCCCTCTTATCTGTTGCTAGTGAATTTGGTATTTTGTGGTTATCCACCTGTTCACTGCCTGACTAGCAGAGGTTTTGCTTATCCTAAATACAGGTTCGGGTCCTGTGAATGGTAGATCTAATCTCCTTTTGGCGCGTTCATCAGCCTTTTCATTTCTTTGGATACATTTGTGCCCTGGTACCCACGCTAATTTTACCTTGTTGTGGGTTGCCAGATCATTTATTATTCCAAGGCAGTTCCAGACAAGCTTTGACCTGATTCTGTTTAAATCAAGAGCCTTTAAGACTGCTTGGCTATCTGAGAAAAGTATGATGGTTTGTTTTTTGTACTTCCTTCTTAAATTCTCTCGTACACACAATTCGATTGCATGTGTTTCAGCTCGAAATACAGTGACATGTTTTCCCAGTGAGACGATGATGGGTCTTGTTATTGCCAAATATAGCCAGTGGATCATTTTTGGTTTTAACCCCTTTGTTTTTCTAAATGCCCGTCTCCCTACAATGAGAGACATTTTACATTTGTTGGTCACTTTTTGTATATGTTGGTTCCAAGTAAGTTTGCTATGTAGGATTACACCCAGATATTTTACTTGGTTCGTTTTGTTTATGTCCAACTTTTTTTGGTCTCATAATGAATGCGAATAATGTTCTATCAAATCTAGCCTGATTTTCAAAAATATTTTTAAAGAATTTAAAATTAATATATTCAAAACCCCCAAAATGCTCCAAGCATAACACTCTTTTTCGGATACCTTCATTTTCAGTCCTAGAAGTGATAGCCAAATATTTCTTGTTGGGAATATAAAAAGCAAGATTGAGCATAATTATTTTACTATTTTCCAGACTAAAGTGTTGCCATTAATAACAATTTTTTGCAAAATTAATAACGTCGAAATATCAAAGAAAGTAAATAGTAGTAAAACAAAGGTAGAATTATGCTGCATTTGAATATTTACATCGGATGCATCTGAGATGTTATAAATCTTTATTCACGTAATTCAATATACATAAATGTAGTAGGATAGATGTATCTGATGTGGATAAACAAAGGCTGGAGATGTAAAAAATACATCGGATGTGGATATTCAAACGCAGCAAATACATGTGATATTACGGCAAAAATATTTAAATCTGCACCACTGAACAATGCAATACATCACCTAAATTTACTTACTTATGAAAAGACACTTTAGCACACACATTATCCAGTTTTTTAAACAAAATTCACTCGCTAATCATGTTGTTAGCTATACTGTAAAACTATAAGTCGAACTATTTCTAAAAAAGTATAAAAATCAACGAAAACACCCGATATTCCAAGGCAATGTCGTAAACTCTCGATCGATAAAATACTATACGTGACGTATAGTATGAATAAAACAAGGTTGTTTTCAATTGCGGTGTTGTCACGTTTAACGCTTTTAAAATCCATGCATTTATTTGCAGGCCTAATAATGGTGTTTGCCATAGTTTAACTAAGTATTTGCAAAGTTGTTATTTAGCAGGCGTATTTATGTAAAAACGATAGGTACAAAAATGCCCTACATAATAGTCTAAAATATCAAGACTCGTTAATTTCAATAAAAAAAAAATTATGAAATTTGGACTTAAATCTACTTTATTTGGCTTTTACGGATTGAGTTACATGCTATTAAGATTTGGATTTAATTTACAATTTGTTTTTTTTTTTTATTTACTCTCTTTAACCTTCTCAAATATTCTGACTTTCAATGATAAGTCGATTTCGGAGGGACGGCCATAAATATGCTAATAACTGAATCGTTTTATCTACCTTATCTACTTTGTAATTTAAAGGTAGTTTCAATTTGATCCTTTTGTTGGAAACGAAACGGCGGATCTTTATTTATTTTCCATTTACGATTTTCATTCCCATCACTAGATAGAAAAGTTACTTTTTATTATTCAGTAAAAATACTCCCGCAGACAAAATACCCCACTCTAAGCCGAGTTCCTCAAGATTCTTTCAGTTCCTCAGCTTAAACAACAATAACAACGCCAACGGCGCACAAAAACCCCAAACCCGGTGTTCGCCAAGCCATCGCGAGAATATATTCTGTCGTTTTATTCCAAGGAAAACCTTTTTCTACCCTTTACCCGCCAGCATCTCGTTCCCATATCCTTCTCTTTTGAATTATTCATTTCGTTCGACCGCAACCTGACCGTAACTTTAACGGAGGAGCACTTCCACTCTCTGGAAATATTCTCCAACATACCGAATAGACAAGTAACTTTATTTGGTCGACATTTTATGTCGCTCTCGCCTAGGATCTTCTGTGTTATGGTGATGGCTCTTCACCAGATAACTTTAAATCTAGCGAACAGCTGTTTGTGAACATATCTGCGATGCGGCGGCTCGTTGGAACTGGAAAAACAAGCTTAATATACCGGGATTTAGTGAAATTCAAGAAAAAAGGTAGGTATCAAAATAATATATAGTTTCAATCCAATATCATTCAAAATTTTAAGTTATAAGTTATAATATTATTTGGTAAAACCTCAAAATCAATATCAGTTTAAATTTTATTGTAAAATAATTACTGGTTTAACTAGTTTCGGCTTTATATGGCAATTCTCAGGCCTGTAATACAAAATTCTTACAATTAACTATGATATGAATAATGTAAGAAACGTATGTTAACGTATAACTAAAAATAAATAGGTAATAATATATCTAAATTATTATTATGGATCCATATTGCAGCGTTATAGTTTTTTAAATTTAAAATGTAGTAAAAGAATATTAAAAATCAGAAATAGTAGAAGAACTGAACAATATTAGGACTTTGGTGATTATATTTACTTTAAAATTATAAAAATTCCATAAAATCTTTGTTATTTATGACAGCGTGTGGAAGACCCAAAAGTAAACCCTCGAGGGTATAATAATAATAGAAATGACATAAGGCAATTGTTTCACATAAGTTTTTTTTATTAAAAATGATCTAACTGGGCGGGGCTTAAATGGTAGTCTACGCAGGGTCGTATTTAAATATAATTAAAGTTGGGTATAAAAAATTATAATTTTAAATTAGTTACATACCTAAGATTTGTTTCAATATGACCGATCCGAAATTAATTCGACTTATTACGCAAGTTTTACTCCTACACCATTAAAACAGACTACCTTACCTATGACTGGGAAATCGACTGAATTAAATCTAGTTACCTACGTCGACTTCTTGTCGGAAGCTTTGTAGAAGGGTTTCCAGATATATTCTGTATATACTAACTTTTCTAAGGCTTTTGACAGGGTCAACCATTCTCTTTTACTTCAAGAGCTCGATAAATATGGCATAAGTGGGGTCGTAATGCAATGGATTAGTAGCTATCTTACGAACATAACTCAAATGGTTAGAGTAAACCATCACTATTCTAACTCATTTCAAGTTACCTCAGGTGTTCCTCAAGGATCACACCTTGGTTCCTTATTATTCAATTTATTTATAAATGACATCATTAATTGTGTTCAGTATGGCAAAGCAATATTATTTGCAGATGATTTAAAAGTTTTCCTGATTATTAAAACCATTTAGGAAGCCCCCTGGCTTTAGTCTGACCTTGATAATCTAACAAATTGGTGTTCCTTAAATGACATGGACTTAAATGCCATAAAGTTCCCATGTCATGCGCTTTTATAGATTCCATGTACCAACTACTACTTTTGATTATAACTTAAATGGTCATATCTTGGAGTTTGTTAATCAAATTAAAGACCTTCTAGATCCTACTTTAAGCTTCAATCAACACATACCTAAGGCAATCCATAAATCCATGAAAATGTTAGGTTTTCCAAAAGGCTAACACATGATTTTACTGACACAACTGCAATTTAAGTCTTCTATTGTTTACCTAGCTTATTGTTCTTCTGTCTGGTCTCTACATTACATGACGTACAGCAGAAACATAGAAAATGTGCAACATAAATTTCTTGGATACTAGCCTATAAATTGGGTGTCCTTTGCGAGTATGGCTTGATAGAGAGTTTTCTAAACATCCCCTCTTTGGAAACTAGGAGGAAACAGAGAGACCTGACATTACTTTTTAAAATTATTAATGGAAGATGCAGCTGAACTTCAAACAAAAATAAATCTTTATGTTTCAACCTACTCAACTCGACAGCAACAAACATTTTATGTACCTTTTTGTCGTTTAAACCAGCCATACTCAACCTGCGGCCCTCCAAGCTATTTTGTGGGGCCCTCCAAGCTTTTCTTGCGGCCCTCCAAACTTTTTTGTGCAGCCTTGCGACTTTTCAAAGCTCATTAAAACAACTAAAACAACATGAGGACCTTTTTGTAGAAACTATGTAAACTAAAATAATATGAGTACCTTTTTTTTTAGAAAATATTTAAAGCGAATCCCTATCCTCCCCCATTGTTCTCTATTTGCATTTCAAAAAGGTGGAAACTCTAGTTATCACCCAAAAATGTTGTGGCCCTTGTAGCATAACAGATTTATGTGGCCCGAAAAAAAAAAAGGTTGAGTACAGCTGGTTTAAACTATACTTTTAGCAGGTGTATTCCAAGAATGTTATTATTAGCCAACACTCATAACGATCTTGAGATATTTAACACCCCCTTTAAATTTATAAAGCAATTACTTAATACTGAGCTTTAATCTTTGTTCTTTAATTTGTAATGTAAATATTTTATTCAACCTTACTGTCTTTTGTTTTTTAAATCTTTTAAATAATTCTTTACATATTTTAGTATATATGTAATGAATTATATCACGTTTGTAATTCAGCACCATATATATTTCATTAAATTCTTAAATGGGCTTGCCCGTAAATAAATAAATAAATAAATAAATAAACTCTTTACTAACTGAATTAAATTAGAAATGAAGACTACACAAGAGAAAAATTCATGATTTATGATCATACAACAGCCTAATATACAAATTGAATTGTAGTTTGTAAAAAACAATGTTTTGAAATTAGACGTATAAGTAGAAAACTTCGACTAATTTTTCAAAGTGTAATGAAGTAATTTTTTATTAAATGTGCCTTGAAACATGTATCAGATCTACCCTTCGGTGCGTGAACCTCGGTCTTGGAGTGATGCGCGGTAGTACTTAGGTTAGGTTGAAAATGAGTGGGATGTTCTCATCGCCTTTCACTGCGACCCAGAAGGGTCTATTATGGTTCTTAATTTATAGTTCACCGTACAAGCCACACCTTTTGATGAAGGTCATAATTGAATTGGGTGAGACTTGTAAAAAGTCGGTAGGCTTCAGTAGAGTAAATCCGAATATCTGGAACCTGATACTTTCCAGAGCGAAGCATGTACATAGAATGTGCACTGTAGACTCGTCCGCAATGTTTCATTCTGACCAAGCTAAAACTTTGTGATTTGAATTCACTAGTAACAAACAATAAAACGTTTAGGATTATGGAGATACCCACCCTCCACACGATATAGGTACATACATTAAAAATTTAATATAAAATTTCATTTAGTCGTGTCTCCAAAAATAAACAAAAATACTTGTTTAAAAAAATATAATTATAAATATAGTATAACTAATCAGTAACAAATCACATCACAATACTTTTTATTAACATAGAACCACTTGCCGGTAATTTCTGTTTAAAGACAAATTACAAATTTGTAGTTATTTAATTAAATCTAGGTCATGAGTCATGAATAATCAAATAAAAATGTATATATCTTCATGTAATTTCATTATTATTCGTCAAACACCATATGGTATTTTTTACGTGTTCCATATATTAATTTTCAAATAAACTATTTCTCAGTGTACTAATTAAATACTGTCAACGAAAATTAAGCTTTTATTTAAAAATTAGTAACAAATAGTATAATATTTTTATATAAAATTAGAAAACGCGATTAATTTGATAAAGCTTTTAAGAATATTTTTTTAGGACTCACAAAGGAAATAAAAGAGAAACTTAGGTAATACTCTTTCATATGTTGTATATCACAACAACAGTACATTTTTACTCCAATCCAACTGTAATGTCTTTGGTCCAATCTGTTATTTTTAAATAACAGTTGTAACTGCTACTGTTATTTAAAAACGATAGTTGGTAGTAACATAACTGTTATTTATATTTTGGCCCAATTCCAGCTCTAGTAGTAAAGAAATAAACTAGGTTTAAAATGACATTTTTACATTAACAATTTCAACAATTTTAATCTCTGTTTAGTATTTATTTAAGTTTTAATGAAAAACAAAAAACTACATAATTATTTGCCGAATAATCTCGATCTTCCCTGTATATTAGACAACAAGCCATCAATAAGCAGAAGCAGCGCTTCAACAAATCGCGTATCTGCTATATTAAATTGTCGACTGTTCTGTTCTATGTTGTATATTTCCAACCGCAGAACCACAGTTATTAGTTTGCTATCCATATCTGTGGATTGGTCAAAAGCCGAAGAATAGATAGATCTACGTGCGAATGGCGTCGGGCGTTTCCATGGGTAGTTCTAGTTTCGAATTTATTTGCATATAACAGTTCTGAACTGTTATCAGCAAATAACAGTGATAAAATAACAACTCGCACTACTGTCACTAGTAGTAGTTGGTATTTCTCTGAGTATGTGACATGTAAATCGGGCAAACATTTTTTTTTCTTTATGTTTAACACTGTTTAAAATTATAGAACAAACTCCACCCCCGTTAAAACTGTCGTTAAAACTCGTCGCTGTGATTTTTAAGTGTCATGTTCGTAATTTTATTGTATTTGTGTTAAAAAGGATTGCCGAGTGTGCAAAGTTTATCGGTGTATTCTGAGGTAAGTACAATTAACTGTTCATTGTTTCCAATTTCCACGATAGTTTCGTATCGTATGGTATCCGTTTGTACACAATCATACTCAATTTCAGTGCTTAATAAAAGTACTGCTCGAATACCTTTTTAAAATCTCCATATTATTTTTTCAAGGTTTAAACGTCAAACGGTCAATCCCATCGATCGTGCTTCGTCTCCGCGAGTTCGTCGCATCAGTGTCCGTTTCGCGTGCTATCGTTTCTTGTTCTCGCTTCTAGCGCGTAGCCCGGTGAGAGTTGTTGGAATTGTGTTCTCGCACTGTTGCCAGACTGTTTAAAATTTCTGATTTCTCGTGAAATTTGACTTTTCTTATTGCCAAATTTTAAATTTAACAAAACATTTACATATAAACTAAAAAACATTGTTTTGGCAATTTTCATATTAACGATGACTGAAGAGAAACTGCAGATGTTACTGAATAGCATGAGGCATATGGTAGCAGTAGGTAACCAACAGATCAACGTCGTGTTCTCATGTAATTTCGCAAAATTTAATATTAGATTTTCAGGCAAAAGCAATGACAATGTCAAGGATTTTATAGATGCAATTTTAGTATATACCTAGAGATTTTTGTTTGAGTTTTTTTAAAAAAATAATATTTTTCTACACTCGTATTATAATAATGCACTTATATGCCCATAATCCGTTTCATAATGATACCCATTATGATACAGATTTTTCATTACGATACAGATTTTTAATCAATAGAAACCTACAATTTTTCAATCAAGCATGCTGTTTGACGTTTGTCCTAGGTTCCTATGTAATTGTTTTAGTTGTCAAAACGTATTAAATTTTCGTAGGTAGCTAAACTTCGATAATTATAATATTAAAATGTCTGATATTAGCGATATAGAAGACTCCTCCACACATATCGGAGAAAGCAGAAAATACAGTACAAAATATTTTACCGCAAAAATCTAGGGAAATACCAATACCTGAAGTAATACCATTAATTACAATTTTGTAGAATTTTTTATAGAAATACGAGTAATTACTGTTATTGTGTTTAATACCAATATAAATATAATATTTATAGGTCTTGATTATTTATCGGGTGTAGAAAAAATAGCGTATGCAACTCTCATGTAATGGTTATTAAAACACTCGCATAAACCATACGAAACTCGCCTTTGGCTGGTTTCGTATCCCGGTTAATGCTCGTGTATTAATACCCATCATTACATGATCGTTGCATAATATACTATTATAAAACAACTTTGACATTGGGGAAAATTAATTAAATGTTACATTGTTTATTGTTGTTTGTGACTTTATTGTTCTTATTTTTTAAGTAATTTATTTTATTTTTTGTAAATAAAACTGTCACGAATTAGTTAGAAAATGAATATGTAATAATAATAATATGTAACATCAGGTGAAAGAGAATTAAAAATGGAAACAAAAATTGTTAAAATATATAAATTTGGATTATACAGGGTGTCCCATTATTGCGTAATTGTTCAATATTTTAATTTATGTAGACACGCAAACAAGTTATATGGATTTGAAAAATACATTTTTTAAAAATATTGTTGGATATATAGGGTTTAGCAATTTGCCTGGCAAATAAAAAAAATTACAGTGATGCCAAGCAATATTTTTTTTTTTAAATTAGAGAATAATGCAGACCCCAAATTAAATTACCATGATTTAAATTTTTAAATTGTTTATTATACAGACTTATAAGATACCAAGCTAACAAATAGTGGTGATAGAACTGGTTTATTTTATACAAAGTGTTTTGAAACATGTCTTAAATAAGGGTAATTTTAAGTTCAATTTACCCATTTTTTTAAATGTTACAACCTTTATATTGACTTAGCAAACAATTCTTTATTAATTTTCCTAACAACGATACGAATATGTTAGCCAATAACACATATACAGGGTATCCCATCAGTATGTAATCGATCGATAGCTGTTTTATTATTTGAAATACAAAGAAATTTTTGATAAAAAAGTTGTATTACAATATTTAACAATTATTCTTAAATATACAGGGTGGCCCAAAAATGAGGTGATGACCAAATCTATAATTTTTTAAAGAAAAATACCTTGCAGGTAATTATACATATTTAATTCTTTTTACGTCGTAAAATAATTTTAATTGACTTTAATTTCCTATGTTGTATATAGGGTATGTCAAAACTTGAGGATAGGATTTTCTCAATTTTTTAAATGGAATACCCTGTATTAATTAATTGGAGGTATAACACCTAGGGTATTCCATTTAAAAAATTAAGAAAATCGTTACCCCTAATTTTGTTACCCCCTATACAGGGTGTTCCTAAACATCATGTAATTGAAGGAGGTAATTACTTGACACAATTTATGACTAAAAGTTTTTATAAACAGGTGTCCTAAACTGATTTGTTTCAAAGATACAGGGCGTTCAAATTTTTAAAAATAATCAATTTCATTAATATCATAAACACTTTTTGACCGATTTTGATGAAACTTGGCAGGTTTATTTATTGTAGTAAAAGACTAATTTTGACCTAGTTATATCAGAATTATTAATTCCAGTGGCGTCCCCAAAGGCAACCTAATTAATATTTTTGAAAAAAAAAAAAATTACTCCAATGACATTTTCATATTTTTTTTTAAATTCGCCAATCAAAAACATATCTTTTTGTCTTCTAAACGTTTTTTATTTTTCGTTCGCTTCATATTCCTCATCACATATTCAAGAATGGGAGTCCAGGGCTTGCACAAAATCTTATAATGAACAAAATGTCAAGTGGGCCATGCAAACAAATTATAGTATTTCCATTGAATTAGATATAATAATATGTAGATTAGATTAGATTAGGAGTTGGACGTTATTTGTCCTTGTTCACCGCGACCTTTTCAGATCTATTGTGGGACTCTGTTTGTTTTAGAGTATGTCGTCTAGCCTGGTCTTTTTTATTAGACTTAGTAGCTTTGACAGTGGCTCCGGCATGTAGTTGCATGCAATTGGCTTTTCTTCGCCCAATGTTAGAAACCTCATTCCAGCCAAGCCTTCACATTGGCACAGGACGTGGAATGATGTTTCCTCTTCTTCTTCACAGAACCTGCACAAAGTTGCTTCTTCTGCTGGATTTATGACACTCATGTGCCTTTTGAGGCGACAGTGTCCAGTAAGAAGGCCTACTGTTATCCAAAATAATATGTACCAAATTTTATCAAAATTGGAAAAAGAATATTTATGATATTAATGAAAAACTAATTGTTTTTGAAAGTTTGGACACCTTGTATCTTCAAAATAAAGCAATTTAGGACACATTATTTATAATATGAGCCAAGGAATTACCTTCTTCAATTACGACATGATGTTTAGGAACGCCTTGTATATAACATCAAATAAATAAAGTCTATTAAAATTGTTTGACAATGTAAAATAAATCCAATTTGCAACGGTTTTTTAATTTAAAAATAGTTTATTTATTAAAAACAGTTTATTTATAATTTATTTATAACACACTAATTAATTTATATAATACTTAGGTACTATTAAAACTCACAATTTTAATTTGTTTGTTAAAATTTATCTTTTTTATATAGCACTTAAATTAACACTTTTCCTCCATCGACAAACTGGCGCTATTTATCTAAAGCCAGCTCTGAACCATAACACTCTCGGAAAACCAGAACGTTTGGGAACTCCCTCTCTATGACTCAGACGCCGCAAAGCAATTTAACCGGTAGCTTCTCTAAGCAGTGCGTTTGTATATAGCCAGCGCTGAACTTCATACCGCGGGCAAGATAGTTAACAAATAACAGAGTTGGCTTTGCGTCACAACATGTATAACTACTTGCAGGGTGTGTTGCGTTAAAAATGTATAAGTTTGGTCAGCCCCTCGTTTATGGACCACTCTATATATTTAAGAATATTTATTAAACATGATCATACAACTTTTTTAATATTTTTTTTTTTCGTATTTCCAATGTGTATGTGTTATAAGCTAACATGTTGGTATCGTTGGATAGGTAAATTTCTAAGGAATTTTATGCTAATTTAATATACAGGGTCTTATGGCGAATGAAACACTTCAAATTTCTAGATAGTTTGATTCTTCTCCTTTCTTAAAGTGTGAGGTTGTTATAATTTTTTTATTGCTTTAATGAATTTTAATTTTAGGTAATTACATCAATGTTAATGGTGTTTGATTAGTATTACATTTTGGTGGCATATATCGAAATATAAATTGACGTTTTACATCGAAAGATCATTGATTGCCTTGGCCCTTAGGTATACATTTTAGAATAATATCAACTAATAGTGGTGTACTAATAAAGACGATAAAGACGTATGTGGTGTCCCACTTCTCTGAATTTTAATTAAATACAAACAATATGCACTAAAACATTAATAAATTAATTGTTGAATATTGCCTACACTTTGTTCGCCACATGTATACAGGCGCATTCAAAAATGTGTAAATGCATTTTGCCGCATTTCTGGGGTAATTGTATTTAATACATAATTTATGTTATTCCTCAGTTCAGAAAACATTGTAGGAGTTGGATTGTAGCATCTTTTTTTTTGTCTTTCCTTATAGTATGAGAGCCCACTGCAAATTTCGACCGTCATCTGATAACGAAATGAAATAAGCTCCAATAGCATGTAACAACATTGTACTTTACCAAATTGCACCTGTGCCAATCCCTATCCTGAGCAAAGTGGTTAAAAAAAATTATTTTATATTCTTAAAATCAAATAAAACATGACAGCGACAATTATGTTTTCCCTGAAAATTACAATCCTAATTCATTGCGAATCTCGCTTTTAAACCTGAATTATTAATATTTTTACCTACCTTTTAAACCATGTTTATGTATGAAAGGAAGAAGGATGGTATTGTATAAACCTTTTGCAGAGATAGTCAATAATATTTATAAACTCTTGTTAGAAAATTATTTTAAACCATAATCATAGTAGTTTTTTTGTCGTTTCTATGGCAACCTGTAAAAATGAATCACAACAATAGGAATACAAATAAATTTTTAAATAAGCAAACATTGATTCATATTTTTAATGATATTTACCTACTAATCGTGGATAGATGTTTTTGTGCGATGTTAAGAGGAAGAAAATATTTCCCTTTAACGATATATATCAAGATATATTTGAATGTTATTTTCTGGAAAACTTTAAGGGCAAACGAAATTAGAGCTGTCATGCCTTATGTGATTTTTTTAATATAAAATAATTTTTTTAAGCTACTTTGCTCAGGATAGGGATTGGCACAGGTGCCATTTGGTAAAGTACAATGTTTTTCCATGCTTTTGCGGTATATTTCATTTCGTTATCAGATGACGGTAAAAATTTGCAGTGGGCTCTTGGGCTATTAACCCTACATTAGGCGCGTCCTTATTTGTGACGTGTTTAGTCGCGTGAGTTACACTAGACCAATTTGGATTTTAGTTTAAATTAAATTGGGTTATTTGGAGGCGTTTTCTTTAAAGAGTACACACTTATTATGATATACGTAATCATAAAAATATAAATTCATTATTTTTCTTTTAAATAAATTGTGAGAGGTGTATTAAAAGACAGGCTCTTTTTGGACAACCCCAGGTTGATCCAACAACGTATAGAACCCACTCACCCAAGGATCTGTACAAACTTGTACAAGGTACAAAGGTGATAGAGTGGGTGCTATGAACTAACATGGGGTAAAACATAATAAGCCAATAGGCTTCAGTGTTATTCGGAGACACATAGTCAGACGAGCCCAGGAAAAAAAAGTTTCAAAAAGTTCTCGAATGAGGGCCAACTTATCCATTTCCCTTTTTTCATCTCTCCTACTTACGTCCTCAAACCTCAAACAACTTACCAGAAATCTATATCTCTTTTCACTCATCGCCAGATAGCATGCTCCTATCCCATTTCTTTTAAAATTATCCCAAATGTTTGGCAAGTTTTTTCGTGAACTTCTAAAAGTTTCAAACAGAATAAGAATTACAATGAAAGCCGAAATTTCTATTTCATCAGTCTCGGAATCGTTCAAATTTATTTATAAGCTTTTCAGGATATATGTATATGTAAGTAGAAACAGTAATAATATCTATGACCGTACCATTTATAAATAGCTTCAAGCAATTCATTTCACTTTTAAAATTTCGTGCATTACCTTTTGTTCCGGGTAACAATTTTATTATGTTCTGATATCGGGTACGAACTTCAGTTTTAGGTCTATCCTTTTTCCATTTGGCAATCTTGTCTCTCCCCCAATAAAAAATTTTAGAGCCATTTTCATTTGCTTCTTCTTCCGATTCAGAGTTTCTTTTAGAAATACATTCTTCCTCTGATATTTCCTAAAAAGATTCTTTGTCATCTTGGTCATTTTCCACAGCCACGTCTTCTTCTGCTTCATTTGATTTTCCGTCGTAGATTAGGCTCTTCTCCCCACTCGTTATTTCATAGAACTACTTTTTCAATATTTCAGGATTACTGCTTTTCTCTAGACGCCTTCTTTTCCAATCGGACATTTTGTTTTCACGGTTTTTCCTGCAATTTTTTTATCTGTTATATACCTACCAGTAACAGACAGTAACACTTACTTAAATTAGTGAAAACCAACAAAATCCGGAGAAAAGGGAGCCCACTCGATGAGACTAGCTCGACCTATCCATTTTTCCGTTTCTGTAAACTGACGTAACCCAGCCTAAAATAGAATTTCTGGTTAGCGAATTTTTTAAAAATATTTCTAAATGATCTTTGTATATGTCTAATTGATCTACTTTCATTATAAAGTAAAACGCACGGGTCTTTTTCTCTTTTGGTGAATTGTTTTGACACATTTAAAAAAAATTTAGAGTACATACGACGTCTAGTGTTCTAGTGTTGTTGAGTTATAAGTTGTTTAAATGCGTCAATTTATAGATGGATTATTTTTCTTAATAAAAAAGTTATAAAATCTTGCATTTTTTTACAGTTTTCAAAAATCGCCCTGTGTTTCCATATTTTCTAGTTTTCGGGATACCCTACTAAGCATATTAAATTGAGACACCTTCTACGTTTCTGCAATTATTGTATTTAGCATAGAATTAAAAGATACAACTATAAATACGAAATTTTCTTAAAAAACATACTACATTAACGGTTACCCCGAATAACATAACAATTAGACACAATAGTGTCAATAACAAACAGAATCAGTGCCAGTGCATAACGTTGCGTGAATGAAAGTAATTTCGAGAGACGTAAATTATGGCAGATACCGTGCCAAAAATGCCGAATCTTTCAACAATTTTCGGTTGCCATTACTAAATCCGAATTTCGATCGAGTCAAATGCACATTTATTTAAGTGTTTGCTACCGAACAAGTTTACTGATTTTTTTATTGGAAGTGTTCCAATTTATTGGATTTACTGATGGAATTTAGGAAACCAATAATGTGTTATTGGTAATGATTGAGGATGGGAGAACATTTAATTCCACATTAATCTTTTTTTATTAAACAGTTTTGAAAAATGGAGGTATTTTATTGATTCGCACAGTAAAATAAAGTTAAATAGCTCTAATGCTTATATTTTCTCACTAGAAAAAGTAATGTGGTGTCTACTTATTTAAAATAGTTTTTTAATTAATTTTTTTATACAACAGTAATTTCTATCTAAATAATTGATTTATATTTAAAAACATATACTTCTATACTAATTTATTTTTAGCTATATTTATCTTTACACAACAATATTTGCACTTCAGTTTACAGTAATTTAAATTACAAATTATTACATAAATATACACAATAACTTAAACCTTATTACCTAACAGTGTGACTTAAGTTTACTAGTAGCCTAACATTCAAAGTATTTAAGACCCTTGTCTTCTGGTTGCATTATTGAAAGGAGAGGCAAATAAATAGCTATTCAGCAAACAATGTCAAGTTAATATGCTGTGTGTGCGCTTAATGACACTTATATACATTCTTAGAAAGAGGTTAATTAGATATAAATCACATTTACTTAAAATTACCCGCAAATATCTAATATTAATAGTTTAAAAAGCAAATACTGAAAAGAAATAAATTTTAGGAATAGAGGAGGTTATATTTATAAAAGTAATCGAAAAATTTATTTCTACTATCCATTGGTTTATCCTATTTTTGATTTCATGATACATGATATGACCTATTTTTAAATTTCTATGGTAAACTATTATATACCTTAGGACCTACACAATAGATATGGTTTTGACATGCAGTATGTTTAGGATTTTAAAGCCATAAATCTTGTTTAGCAGCTAGTCTAGTATTAATGCTATTAGATAATCCTTGTTTAAAATGGTTTGTTTTTAATATACATTTCATTATCGATTTGAAATAAAGTTGATAATGAGTTAGTAAATTACTATCTTTATAAACCATTTCGGTTGAATATCTTCTGTTTTTAAAAAGCATAATTTTAATTATGTATTTCTATGCAATTTGTAACTTAGAGACAAATGTACTACCAGCAACAACTAACCCATAGTTTATGATTGATTCTACAAGACAGAGATAGACAGCTTTTGAAGAAAGAATGTTGCACAATTCATAGAATTTAAAAATTATATTTCTAATCTTTCCGGTGACACATTGTATATGATCTTTCCATGTGAACTTTTCGTCAATGACTACTCCCAAGTATTTAATGTTATTTGATATTTTTACACTGATAAATTATCATTTAATTAACATGTTTAGTCATGAAGGATGATTTTGTGAAAATTAGGAGATGTTCTAGCCGAGAGAGAGAAAACCAAAAATTTATTTTTATCAATATTTAGGGCTAGTAAATTACTATCCTATTATTTCAAGGGTTTACTTATTTATTAAAATATTTTTGATAATGGAGCCTGTGGGGTCGAAACAAGGCAAAAACGAACTTAAGGATTTAGAACCAGACCAAACTGGTTGAAAATAGCTCTCATCACAGTAGTCTACAACATTTTTGAAAAAAATGTAAAATATAATATACAGAGAATGTCTGTAATTTGAAATAAATTTAATAGTTCAAATACTAATGTTTGTTTTTTGAAAAATGCTTGGATCGGTCGATTAGTATTTCCAATCGCGATTTTTAACATACAATATTAATGTATACAGGGTGTCCCAATTTAGAGATATACTGTCACCGTTTATTTTGTTAAATGGCAACTCTGTCATTTCGATAGCTATTTTTATAGGGTTTGTAAAGTGTTGCAAAATATCAAATTTATATTCTTACCAATTTTCAAGATTATAAAAAACAAGTACCTAATTAAATCTATTGAATTGTATTAAGCAAATGTTCATGATGTTGTTCCATTGACTATTGTCAATCCTACATGGTATCGAAATTCATTTTGAACATTTGTAATGACTTGGGGCAAAAATAATCTACACTCGTTTCTTTTTCGTGGTTTTAACTCCTCATTTGCTGGTTTGGTCTTAAAACTTTGCTTCTTAAGTACCTCCATAAATGCCTCCATTCATACTCATTCATACCCAAACCTAAAAGGATAAATTAGACTGTTCCAAAACAAACCGACCAATAATTAATCTGACATCGTTTTCTATGAAGACATTGAAAAGGCTATGCGAAAGGTGCATAAGGGATGCGGTGATTACAACAACACCACTACACCCAAACCAACATGCATACACCTCAGGCAGATCTACTGATACAGACTTTGATCTAGTTGCTGGCCAGATAGAGATATTCCTGGAGTCCAAGGAGTCCGCCTTGGCTGTTTTCATAGACATAGAAGGTGCTTTTAATAGAACCACCTTCCCAAAGATATAAAACTCACTAACCAACAGGATTGTTCCACAGATGGTTAGTGGGTGGATACATAACATGCTCTCAAAGCGAGCTGTAAACATAAGTGTAGAAGATGTGAATTTAAGAGGCTTGGTTGCAAAAATGACAGTCACTACACAAAAGCATATGCAAACAGGGAATTTTAAGAACATATTTTGCAAAAAAATGCAAGTAGCTCTAAAAATTATAGAACAGTGCTGTAAGGACCATTCACTGGCTATAAATCCTAAGAAGATAGAAATGGTCCTTTTCACAAGGAAAAGGATTAAAATGGAATTAAAACCTCTAGAACTCCTAAACACAAAACTAAACTCTGCAACAGAGGTGAAGTACTTAGGTCTCACCTTTGACAGCAAGTTAACATGGAACTTGCATTTATGAAACAAAAAGAGCATACATTGCTTATAAACAATGTCTATAAACCGTGAGGCGTATCTAGGGTTTCTCCATCAAAGTCGTCGCATGGACGTACACGACTATTATAAGACCTATGCTAACATACGATGCAGTTGTCTAGGTACCGAAAACTCAAAAATTAACAGCTATCTTGTAAACTAGAACAAATTCAAAGAACAGCATGTCTCAATATAACAGAAGTCATGAAAGCAACACCGACCAGAGCCATGGAAGTCATTCTTAGTCTCAAGCCACTTGATATTTATATCAAGGAGGTTACTATGACGACAATGATACGCCTTCGCACATTTGGAATAGAACCTGATGTAGGATCTGGCGAGGCGACACGTCGCTTTTGACAGGAGGCGCTCGATACGCTTCCTCTGCTTCAAGCGAATATGGACTCCATCTCATTGAGACATATCTTCCATAAGCCATTTCAAGTTATACCAGAACAAATAGAATAGTCGGAAGTGGCAGGTACAATTCATATCTTAAACCTAACAAGGCTCAGGAATATACTCCAGATTCTTAAACCTAAATATAAAACGCTCTGTGAGCAAAAGTGCCAGTGTAGTTCAAACAAAGCTAACGGAATAATCATAACAGCAAAAGAAATCATCAGAAATATTACTATTACTAGAAGGAACATGCTTATCTATACAGATAGCAGACAATCATTACTCACCCTGAACAGATTACGAATTAACTCAGGGTTCGTACTAGAATGTCACAAAGCTTTGAACGAAGTATCCATCAACAATGTGGTCACCTTAAAATGGATCAAAGGTCACGCCACATCGAAAGGTAACCGTCTTGCTGATTTACTAGCCAAAAAAGTAGCCAACCAAATACTTTTTGGACCTGGCCCTTCTATTTACCTGACAAAATCAGTAATGACAAACCTAATTAAAGAACATTCCCTAGTGAAATTCAAAGGAAAGATGGGACGAAACAAGAAAATGCAGAGTTTCTAGGAAGCTCTTAAGATATCTTGACAACATTGCAGCAAACAAATACTGAATATAACTAGACATAATCTGCGCCTAGTCACAGGCATTCTGACTGGTCATTGCAAATTACGTAAGCATCTCCATATCATGGGCCTCTCAGCAGCCTCACTCTGTAGAAGGTGCAAACAAGAAAATTAGACCATCGAGCATATTCTTTACGATTGCTCGACGCTCTCATTTATTAGAAGATTTGTGTTCGGCGAGTATCGGCTAACACCGGCCGATATAAGAAAAGCACCTCTCGGTGACGTTCTCAACTACATTAAATCTGTAGGCTGTCTCGCAAGATAGGAGGTACCTATCATCTTAGGAGGATGCACAATGAACCTAGTGAGGCCTAGTGAGGGCAGCCTACCCTCCACACGTTACAGATACCAAGAATTATATCCCTAAAAAAAGTCCATTGGATAAGATCTGGGGATCTTGATGACCATTCAATAGGTCCCCTTTTAACTATCCACCTGCCTGACATACAGCATCGATATACTTAGGAACAGGTCTTGTGAAATGGGGAAGCCCATCATCTTTTTGAAACAAAACGTCTCTATTCGAAACATTAGCAAATTGGGGCATTAATTCTTCTTGCGAAACTTCCAGATATTATACTCCATTGAGCGTTTCGGCAAAGAATATTGGTCCTTTAACTTAATTTCCTATAATCCTTTCCCAAACATTTGAACATTTTGTTCACTCATCATAATGCGCCACAGACACAGTATACTTATATATACTGTGACACAGAGACGCGATCAGCCAGAGGACAATGATGTACAAAAAAATATAGATTAACACGTATGAAAATAAAAATATTAAAATTAAATTTATATTTTTATGTAATATTAAAATAATGTGTTTTTATGAAATTTAACTGGGTGTTGACTGCACAAATGAACCAATGGAGAAACCGCCCCTGATTACACACAAAAATTTTATTCGTTACAAAGTTATTATCGCTAAAATAATTTGAAGATCACTTAAGTAAGGTAAAAGGTATTAACTTATACCTATATGGAGATAATCTTGTACAGAATATTGAAATTTCCTTAATAGTAATTATTTAAACATGCTTAAGAACTTCGTTTCTATAATTGTTTAATTTTATTCATATGCAGGCGCTTGGACCGAGTTAGCACATCAAACTGCCATGGCTAGGAATATTGATAGTCAATGTCACGATGGTCTAGAGATCTGGAGGTAGTGCGTTTCTATAGAACAAAGATGTCAGGGTTCGAATTCCAGCGCTGACAGAATTTTTAATCGACTTCAAAAAAGGAGGAGGTTCTCAATTCGTCGGTATATATTTTTTTATGTATGTTCAGCGATAATTCTGTAACACGGTGTCTTATTTTAAGGGTGGTCCTATATAAATATGGTCCAAATCTAATAATTGAGTCCATGAGAAAATCCTTAAACACGTTAACACATTTGCGGTTTCCAACGAACTACCCTGTAGCAGTTTTTATTTTTAATTAAAATCTGTTATTGCAGATACCCGTATCAATAGCTTGTATCTGGGCAACTGAAAAATATATGTCAGTTCACGCTTCAGGTCGCGTCTGCATTTTATTGGCGGTACACGGCCAAAGCCGAGGATTAGGAATGTAAAGAAAATCTATCATCCGGCAAAAACTTTTATGGCTTTAGACAAAACATATTGTTAAATTATGAGGTTAGGTTTGTGTATCTGGGAAATAAATTCGTTGCGCGCTACACGGTTCGAGAGATTTACTGATGGCGTTTGTTATGTTCAGACGCCAGAAAACGGGTTATCTCAGTTGTTGTTTCTATATATATTGGAAATTTTTTCCACAGACCTTATGGATATTGATGTTACCAGTTTTGAGTTACAGCTGATTTATTCCGCAGGAGACATCTCCACATAGATTGGATTGAAAAACTCGGACCGGAATATCAAATTTACTGCTCTTCGATAACTTATTTTAGCAGAAATTGAGAATAGACTTTTTGAAAAACAGTTTCAGATTTATTACGAAGAAAAAACATTATTCTAAATATCAAACAACTATTAAATAACCAAATTAAGATTTAACATCAGTTGGCCAGTAATCTTCTTAATTTTTTTTTAAATTATTATTAGGCTGCACATTAAATATTTATGTTTATACTTTAACGGATTGCCTAAACTTTCAATATTTCTCAATTATCAATAAGTTAGGGAGACTCAACGCTTTTTAATACTCAATTATCAACTGTAATACTGTTCAATTTTTAAAGTTAAATACTTCAAACTATATTTACAATTAATAAGATATAAATTGAGCTTAGAAGAACTTACCAAGATATGATATATAACATCGATTAAGGCAAAGACTCACCAGCTAACATTACGTCAGCATATATTAAAATATTTATGGGGTCTTAATTAACTAAAAGATCTGTTGTAACGTCTTTTATCGCTATTATATTAGGGGAATAGTCAATACGTCTATAACGACTCTTTCAATTTTATCTTCTAAAGGAAGTGTATAATTTAAAGTGACTCCAAGCTGGAAGGTCGCTGTCTTCTATTTGATATGTTTCCAAGTATAATGCCCTTGGATTAAACAACAGATTAGTCTTTTTCTTAGAATACCTGAACTGCGTGGTTGCTGATTGGGCTATTACCAGATGAATCCACATTTCCATCATATTGCTTTATAGAGGACCTGATATTATATACAGAAAACTGCAGCATAGTCAAAAGTATCAAATACATACTATGTTCGTTATAGTTATTATAATCTGTTATGTGACTATTTCAATGAAAATCTATCTCTAGCTGGCAGTAATCTTTAAAATAACATCGAGACGAGGTACCGATGACGGTGATGGTCCTTTCCAGAAAAAAACTAAGCTGATAGGTTGACAGGTAGACACTTTTTGATAATGGTACCTAGATTTGATAATCAAAAAAAAGTTTATAGATATGTTTTGTTTGTTCTTACCCAAAACAAGGACAGATAATAATAAATGATACCAGATACATGTGTACAGATTGTGATCTAGCCGTGTGTAGTGCCTTATTTCAAAACATACCCGAAATACGGTCCCTAATCAAGTTTTTACAATTCACCATGGTGTTGCTAAGGACGTTAAAAATACATAGCTTCTTATTGGAATTTTACACAATTTTGTAAAAATAACTAACTTGTTTATTGCAAAATAAAGCAGAGAAACTGTTGTTTTATTTATTTCTAAATAAGTCTTGTGTGTTTTAAGTGCTAACTTATTTCATTTTGTCTATAAAAAAAGCAAATTATGTATGACCAAATTCGAAATGGATTTTTAAAAAATGAAAAATATTTGAAAATATGTTGCCACTGTCCTAAACATTTAGGATCCTATAAAAAAACATATACAATGACAAAATTGGGGTTCAACAAAAAAATAATAAAGTAACTCTTCATCTAACATTAACACTCTAAAAAAAATATTTTTTAGTAAATTAAATGTAATGTGTAATTATGTTTATAATTAACTGATTTTATTTGCCAATAAAAGGTATTTAAAAATATATATTTTTTATTTGACATCTGTGATAAATTGTGAAAATAATTAAACTTACAATAAAAACTAAAAAATGGTAGGTAAAGTTTCATATAAAATTTTTTACACAAAAATCAATGTCAAGCTTTCTACATAACCTGATATATATTTAAAAATAATCTCAAATGATGAAGAAAAGTCAGTTTACAAACTAATAATGTTTATAGATGGTTTTCAACGTATTAAAATCAAAACAAATATCACACTAACTAAAATATTCATTTATTAATAGTTGTAGTGCTTGAAAACAGTATGATGTTGATAATAATAACTACACTTAATACAAACTGAAATAATACAAAAAATAGCGATATTGGCTCTTGTACAAAGTTTTGATCCGAACTTACGTATAATGAAATTATTGGAAAAAGTGAACACCCATTTTAAATTACCACAAGCCGCCACTGATTATGAACCCTGTACATAATTTTATTTTTAATTTTTAGATATGATGTAAATGTATCACAAATTATAAAATAATTTAATTTTGTTCTTGTGAAGAGCAAGGCGTTTGACTAAACAGCTCGATATTATTTTTTACAAAGTAGGCATACGAAATGTATTTTAAATGATCGGTTATTATTTTTTTGTAACTTCATTGGACCCAGTATTGCAAATAAATTAGTTACAGAAGACCTGCAAATAAATATAGGTATTATAGCGTTTTAACAGTACCTATATTAAAATCAAAAATATTACTAAAATACTTTTAGAATAAATAGCGGCATTGTAGAAACATCTTATTATTAATGTTATTTGACTTTTTGGAGGTAATTGTTTTTGTTTTTTAGTTTTTAATTTTTGAATAGCTTCTAAGATGTAATCAGGTTCTCTTAATGACATTCCCCGATTATGCTTTGGATCTACCATTTCTGGCAACATACAGTTTATATAAAACTTTTTTAACTTCTCCTCCATATTATTACACTAGAAATCGTCTCTTTTTATTATATATTTCACTTTGAGTGGATAATTGCGGACCTGTCCATACATCAAAAATACCATCCTCTTCGTCCTGTAATATGTAATTGGTCTTGTATTTGATAATACCCATTGATGGTGGATATTAATGTCAAAATTATTGGTGTCTTTATTAAAAATCCAAAAGGGTATTTTTTTCAATTTAATCACCTCTTCTACCTGCATTTGATATGCAGCGTATGGATATTTTATTTCAACCACTAATTCATCTCCTACAATGCCGTCTGGAGTAGCATCTACAAATTTAAAAATTATTATTTTGATTTAAAATGAACTAATTTGCAATATGTTATAGTTGAGATGTGAGTAAAAATGTGAACTGATCGTTACTTACCTAAATATGGATATTTTTTGTCAATAAAAATTCCACAATCTCTAATGTTCCTGCTCTTGAAGCTGCAAAAGCGCCGTTTTTTCATACTTTTGGCCATGAGAAATAGCAGCATTGACTGGTAGTTGGTAAATAATCCTTTTGACTAAAGGCTCACATAAAGTAGTAATTCGTATAGGAACAAAAATCCCAGAGCGGTACTTAAAATGATTTTAATTAATTGAAATTAATAAAAAAGGAAGAATACAAAAAAATAAAAAAATAATACAAACAAAAATAATTAACCACTTGTAAATAACTGGGCAACTGGGCGACTCCGATTCAGGATGGTCAATGGAATACCTGTAAATAAGAAACAATTCTGAGCATACTCATTCCATAAAACATGACTTACTTAAAGTTAAGCAAAGATAATAAACAATTAATCTTAAGAAGAAACAATTGACATAACAAACTGCTTTAAATTGTGAATACTAAGTAATTGGATTGATATAAATAATTTTGATGTGCTTAGGCGTAAATATCAATTTGATTGTTAAAATAAAATGCTTTCTCGATTGGTAGACTGTTCCAGTAACGACAACGTACTACAATGAATGTGCAATGGGCATTAAACGCAAAACACCCATCCAAAGTGCCTAAACAAACGTATTGAGTTGTGCAATGAGTAATACAGTACTCACTCAATACCGTAGAAAACTTGCTACACAAAATAATAAACAATAATAACCTCTGATCTAGATCACTTGACACCCTGTACTGAGGAGTGCAATGGACACCAAAACGCGAGGGTCCCCTCCAGACACAGAGCCTTGTTATATACCATAAATGATCCCAGACCTGCTCAAGGTATCAACAAAACAATTGTCAAGACAACATACAGGCAAAACAGTCAACAAGCGGTAATTAACATATCTCTTACAACAGATAATGTAAATATTAATAATAATAATAAATTGGTAAAAGTAAACAAGCAATAATGAATATACTCTGTGAGAAAATTCACCCTCTTTTCGTAGATTACCACAACCACAGCACTCGCAATAAAAGTTATCTCAATATCGAATATTTTAACTAACTATTCTTAATAGGACCCAAAACTCGAATGAACTCAAATTTCACTTCAGTGTAACCCTCAGGCCCTATTTTGTCAAAGTGAAACCACAGCTTATACAATACAGCTAAAACACTCTCTTGGCGGCAACGGTTTGCGTCGATTTCGTCGCGCATCGCTTAAGCTCCGCCTTCGAAGGGAAAAGACGGTTTTGGTGTTCAGAAGCGTACTTAGGTAAGGTGTTGACTCGTGCGTATAATTTCGTTGATTGTATAATTTCGTGGAGCCTATAATTTCGTTGATTGTATAATTTCGCGGAGCCTATAATTTCGTTAATTTTGTTTGAGTTAAAGGTACTGTAACAGCCGTATGCATAGTCAATCGCCAGCGACTCGACAGCGACTCGCCAGCGACTCGCCAGCGATTCGCTGGCGATCCGCCGGCGAAAGCCCAAAAAGCTGGCGGCTCGCCGGAGATTGTCACCGGAATGTCATTTCACGAAAGTTTTCATGTTCTTTTATAGGGAAAAATTTGATATTCGTTCATTATTTTTTGAGTTTTAAGAAATGAATCATGAATAAAATGCGAGTGATACCGGTGATATTCCCTATAAAAGAACATGAAAACTTTCGTGAAATGACATTCCGGTGACAATCTCCGGCGAGCCGCCAGCTTTTTGGGCTTTCGCCGGCGGATCGCCAGCGAATCGCTGGCGAGTCGCTGGCGAGTCGCTGGCGATCGACTATGCATACGGCTGTTATTATTTTGGTGACTCTTTAGCTATGAGTAGAATGAGTGAAAAAAAAAGACATCATTCTGTTTGTGCAGTCAAAAGCTGTTTTAATAAGGGTTATACCTGCAAGAAAATATTCTTTAGTTTTCCCAAGGACCCAAACCGATAAGTACCACATTATAAGAAATTTTCATTGTTAAAAACATAATTTATACAGGGTATCCCATTAGTGCGTTATTGTTCATTATTTTGTTGTAGACACGCAAGAAAGTTTTAAATAAAAGTTATATGGATTTGAAAAATACCTACATATTTTAAAAATATCTTTGGATATACAGGGTGTCACGTTTTTGCCTGGCAAATTAAAATGTATGTTTTTATGATAAAATTATTAACACCCTAAATTATTGTAAAGACGAATTGATACAGAAAATTTTTATCAGGTATGTGTGTGGTTACCTTTTAATAGAAGCCTTGCGGATCCACTCCTCTGCGATACCTGTCTTAAATATAACAAAGATCACGTTGAATTAGATGATTTTTCTGTTTATTGCTTTTTAAAGGCATATGATAACGCCAATCCAGATACATTTGGAAATCTGCAACTGTCAAATGATGAATTTGTAGAACTAATATTCAATATTGAAAAGATATTTCAAAATAATTTTGAAGAATTGGCTACAAAAAATAACATTTGTACCACACTTTTAGAATAAATTAACCCAATACCCTTTAGTCATCCATGCTAACGTTTTCCAAAAGAATAACTTATTTTATTGTATGTTTAATCTCAATAACTAAAAAATATACTGACAATTAGTTTGACAGAATTGTCATTTATTTAAAATTTTAAAAATAATAGCAGTTGGTTAATCAAAATATGAACGGTGATTGGCGAATTTATTTTTTTTTGCAGTGTTTTCACTATCTAGAATGGATATGAAATATATTCGTTCAATTGAAGGCAATAGCATACTTTTTCGTTTTGTAATCTGTGCATGGATATTAGCCAATCTATGCACATACTACAAAACGAAAAAGTATGTTATTGCGTTCAACTACGAATATATTTCATATCCATTTTAGGTAGTGAGAACACTTTAACAAAATTAAATCTACAAATCACAGTTCATATTTTGGTCACCCAACTCCTATTATTTAAATTTTTTTAAATAAGTGACAATTCTGTTAAACTAATTGTCAATATATATTTTAGTTATTGATATTAAATATACATTAAAATTTTTGTGTAGACTCGATAAATAATAGCATTTTTGTTTTTATTGTGTCCACATTTAAAAAAAAATAAATTTTAATCAAACTACATGATACTAATTTAATTACGAGTATTTAAACTAAAGTCCTGAAAGTTTCGGTGGAGATGAGGACAGAGCATCTGCCTTCCACGCGAAAAGCCCGGGATCGAATCTAGGCCGAGGACTAATTAATTTTTCATGGTAATTTTATTTTATAAATTAGTCAACTTCGTAAATTATTTTAAAATTAGTTATTTTGTCTAAATAACCTAAAATAATTTTTTAAATTTGTAGATTTTCGTTAGTGGGTCGTAGAAAAAATATACTGACCATATCGAGTGGATTGTTCATATCACAATCAGACGATTGAGTACTCAGCATACGACGTCGTGCTCAAACTTCGTCTTTGTGTGATATTGCTATCATATCCACCCTTGTTGAACAAACTATAATTTATTTGTTTTCTTGGTTTAAACCAAAACTTAAGTTTTACATCAGAAATAGGAACTAAATTAATTTACTTTTCAAGTTTTCTTATAAAAATCTATATTACTTTCTCCAAGTACAAATTTAGTACCTACCTAAAATAAGTACTAATTATGTAATATCGTGTAATATTGTAATTCAAATTTCACATTTCTATAAAGTTTCAAAATTCCCTACTTCGGTATGGTCAGATAAAAATTGAATATATTATATTAATAAAAACTGTCAAAGTATTACTTCTACAAATCTGTATTTCAATTAATAAGAATACATCTAAATATAACCAATATTGTTAAAATAAAAGCACAAATTCTTTATAATTCCAAAATACCATAGAGTTCCCAGACCTCAGTCGAAGCATTCGTTCATCTAGGTATAAACCCTTTGCGCGAAGAGTAACACTTGCCAGAGACACGGGGTACCACTTGATTTGCATCCACGAGCGTGACACAATTCTTTAACAATTGAAGCCCTTGGTGTAAAAAGGATCCAAGCCACAATTTGTCGTGAAGTGACTGTTTTAGCTCAAAACATTTGTTAACGAGGATTTTACTAGCCACATACAAATTATTTTACCTCTAATCCGAAAGATGTGCTATTTTTCGTAATATTTATATTTAAATAATGTTTCTAATTATATTTGACAGATTTAAAACAAATTAGAAATTTAATTTCCCAAAACTTACTTAATACATGTAACCAACCTTATTACGCCAAGGTTTTCAATTTTTTCAATAATAAAAAAATTGTTTAATCCGGGCCCGACTTTTCCCTCAAATCTAAAAGAGATAGCACCATTCCGTCTTGCTTGGTTCTCGACCGCCAGATCAAAGACGCCGACACGGAGTTGTGGAGCTGTATTGTATAAGCTGTGGTGAAACATTACAAGAATTTACGGTCCAAGCAACAGATCGATAACCTTTTTTTTTTTCTACCTGACTGAAGTGTGAAATTATTTTGCAGTTATTCGTAAAACAAGCTAACACAAATATTAGAATTATTGAAAAACCTACAGGGTTTTACATTCGTTTAGGACACACTGCTTTAAAGTGTGAGGCCGTAATCATTTTTCTACGAATTTCAAGGCAAACCCTGCTATCCGCCTGTGACATAGTTTGTTCCTAAATTACATTTCTCTTAACGTCAGATAAAGGGAATTCGTTTAAAAATTTAAGTTTTTTTACTTCATAAATATCTTGATCTAAATCCTTTTTGGTACAATTTTCTCCATAATCTAAATCAGTTTTATTGGTTTTTGCAGAATAACTTTTTTTTAATTTGCAATTAGATTTTGATTTTATTGCTAATTGTCGCCTTTTTTTTTAATTCAGTTACTAACATGGATTGGTTAGTACGGTTTAAAGTTTTTTTCAATTTTGAATTCCCTGATTTCGAATTATATGATACAAAACATCTACTTTGGTAAGAGCGCCCTCTGGAATAATTTATTCTTTTGCCACCTACAAACTTAGCGACTGTCGCATGAAATAGTTCCACAATATTACTATCAACATCATGTAATAGACTTCTACTGTAATCTGACAAAGCATGTATAATTTGTAGAAGTATTGTAAAAAATTTAGATCTGAAATTGGTTGTTTCGTTTTTGGTTTCATCTGTATGCTTCTGACAAAAATAAATATCGCAGTTTTTATGATTACCAAAAACGTGAAAACTTGCGTTGTCTATGTCTTTCTGTAAAAGCAAAACGTTATTAATAGTGCTAAGACTATTTTCTTTTCTATAAGAAACTGCCTTCTTAAACGAAGAATGTTTGGACTAACTAATTTTCTTAGTTTTATTGGAAAATTCACAAATAACTTTCTCTTTTAGGCTCAAAATTTTACTAAATACGTTCAAATCTTTAATTCACCGGTATAACTAAATAAATAGCTGATCCATTTCCTAAGATAGGGGAAATGTGGCCCGACGACCCGTTCTTGGAATTTTGAAGGTAGGGGTATAATAGGAGTAATATGCCGACAAATTAGTTCTCATGAACGGAGCAATAACTCTTAATTCCTGCGTTTAGCTTTACTGATCTCTTTAAAAACTGTATCATAAATCAGCTTAGATGCTATATCTGCTTTAATAAATAAAATTGCCTAAGCTAAAAGACTTTGCTGGCCTATTGTTCTTCTTAATTTTTTTATAAGTTTTAATTTTGAAAAACTCCTGTCAGCAGAGACTGTACTTACTAATACTGTTAACAAAATTTGAATAACAATACAAATATTTGGATAAATTTCTTTTGTTATTTTCTATTATGTATTATAGCAGCTGCTTTACATCTTTAATGAAAGCCGGTAAATTTGGGACCATTGTTTGTAAATCTTCATATAATTCGTAAGGTTTAAAATCACTGCTCTGGCCCACTCTCGGAACAGTCCACTCTAAATAATTTTAAAGGTGACGCCTTTATAAATAAAAAATTACTCAAAAAATCATATAAAGGGGGACGTCGTAGGAAAGATAAAAAAGAAAGAAGAAAAATAGGGAAAATGAAGGAAAATGAAGGAAAGAGAAAGAGTAAACAAAATCGAATATTAGAAGAGAATAGGAAAAGGTAAACCAAATCGCAACGTTCTATTACACATAATTTTTTGATTTTTAGTTTTTAATATAATTATAAATTGTTTTATAAATAAAGTAATTTATTTTTAATATTTCTTAATATTTTAATTATTCCACTTTAACAAACGTTCTAACCATAAAACAATTTTTTTTTTACTTATTTTAGTTCAATGGACTGATTTACTTTTTATTTAATATGTATCCCTCTCAATCAGTGGACCTTATTCTCACATCAAAATCTGTTCATAGAAACAGAAAATAAAATAAGCGAATATATGGCCATTTACAAGATTCTACCAATTTTGCATAATCAGTGAAAAACAATATTATTTGTTATTTCACTACGCCGCCTCTTCAAGAAATGATAATGTTTAGAATTTGGCATTTCTTTCTTATTTAAAATAATTCGTTATTCGTTGTTTCTTATATTAAAGTTAAAATACAGAGTGTTTAAAAGTTAACATTCTTTCATTTCATTTTTGCTTACACATAGGTAGGTCACATGTGACAACGAAACGAAATAAATATTTTTAATAAGTTAAAAGAAGCTGCATTAAACCTTTGAGGCGCGAGACCCTTCAGACCGCGAGGCCGTAGGCTGTTTCCCACGTCGCCCACGCCTTACGCCGCTTCTGCTTAGGTCATTGTTCCAGAAGTGATATTTAGAAATGGAGATAGAGGGATCAATGTCATACATACACGTTTTGACTATCACGTCCCTAAATAATGTCCCGCAATTGTACACCGAAACTGGCAATAACAAGTCGATAAAACTACTACTACAACCGCAATTAAAAAACGTTATTAATCGAAAACGATCGTGTATTGGTGACTCGATGGCTCGATGGAGAAGTACATAAACCACAATGAGGCAATTACGTTTTATGAGTGAATCGGAAATGAAAGGTCACGTGAAGTACTAATCTATCAAGTATTCTCTACCAGTGATTGGATGTGGCCGTCGAAATAAGCATTACGAGGTGTAATTTGTACGCTCGCACTGTGACATTACCGACACTTATTTGGCTGCCCATGATTTATGCCTTATTAAACATGCAGATTGGGAAAGTTCGAATATGAGGGGACTGCACGTAAGAAGTTATTTGTTGTTTGGGGTGAACAAACAATCAAACAAAGGTGCACAGTCATGCAATGAGAGATAATGAGAAATTTAATTTATAAAACAACAATGGCGACGAAAAACTTTTCTAATTTATTATTTTTTTTTTTTGTACGTAATGGTAACTTTTCATGTTAATTTTATTTATTTGCCGTATATATGTAGTTAAAAGGTTGCAAACAGTTATTATACAGGCTGTGTCAAGAACGTAAATAACATTTTAGCTATATTTAAAAATTGATAGAAAAATGGTTATAATCTATTGAAGCTACAAATTGAAAATCGATATTTTTCAAATTTCCAAAGCAAGTTTGCAGGAAAAAAAGTACACCTCATTAAAATTTTATGGGTGTTGTAATCCCCTGAATCCTTTAACTTTTTGCATATGCCCTTTTTTTATTTTTTAGTGGTCATTCAGGGTGACAGAAAGGCGCATTCAAGCTAGCAAACGACGTCATTTCACGTCATAATCATGTAATTTGTTTCAAAAACCCACAAAGTGGTAAACCAATGGAAAGGAAGCAGAGCCTGCTACAGTGCATACAACAAGAAATTCTGACTTGTTGGTGTTTTATAATAATGTTTCGCCCCTTACTAATAAATAATTGTTTTGCTTAGTATACTTTTTTAGATTTTTTCATGAGCTTGCTGTTTACTTATTTGTGCAGAGTAAATAAATTACTAATAGAGATCGAAAACAGTAGTGGCCCAAGAATCGTACCTTGTGGGAGTCCAAATCGTAATTTTTTTGTTCTCTAATATTTCCACTAATTTTTTATGATGGGTATCCTAAGCATTTGCTGCGTCTGAAAATATACAAAAACTTATTTGAAATCATCTATTATTTTTCATAATTTTGGGGATGTATGAACATTTTTTTTATGAATAAAAAAGTCCTTACCAAAGACTTTTAATGAAAAATAACACTCATAGCAATAAAAAAAATTATTTGACAAAATAACCACAACGGCCCAGTCAGCAAAGGTACGTCTTTATGACGTGAGTTCTTTGGTACTAGTAGCGTCATTTATGCCTTATTAGGCATTCCAAACTGAATGGCTACCAGTGGGTTTTGACGGGTTATGATATGGCAAAATTATGGCAACCCTGTAGGCCTGGTGATTTGACAAGGTCAATGAAATAGATAGTTACATAGATTGATTATCCATATTTTTCAAAATAAACATAAGCGTTTGCCTTGAAGTAAAAATGTAAGCAATTATTTTTTTTAAAATATCTAAAGGCTAAAAATTGGTTTTAAAACACATTTTTGCTAAACCGATTCAAATTAATAAATATTTGCCAGGCAATATGGCCGCTCGTAAACAACCAGCTTTGAGCAATCTATATAACTATATATGTATCATTGACCATGTTAATGACAACATGACAACAGGGTTGCCATATCTAAACTGTCATTACCCACTGGTAGCCATTTGGACAGGTCGTTGGAATGCCTAATTTTTGACTAACAATTGACGTTAATATAACGTGACAATACCACGGCATAATAAACAATCGGCAGGCTAACTTGTCTTGGCGGCAACGCTACGCGCACATCTACGCGCACATCTACGCGCACACCGCCATTTTGGGGTCCAACCTCTCAATCAAGCCAGTGGCGTCACTGTCGTCGTTTATATCGACAAAAACAAACAAGTTGAAGTAGCACGGAATCAGTAGCGTGTATCTTAAATTTATTTTGTTTGTGATGTTTGTATTATGTAGTTATTGTTATTTTTTTAGAATTATATATATTTTTTGACACTTTTTATATAGTAGTTGTTTTCCAGTGTTAATTTGTTAACTTTTAAATGTATTACTATGTCTGGGCAAAGTTGTGCAGCAAAAAACTATATGAATAAACTGTATTAAAAGATTTTTTCGGTTTCTTAAAGATCTTATTAGGTATGTATGGTATACTTTTAAAAAACTTGTTTTACTTACTAACTACACAGAAAATTCGGATTTGATCAGATCAATGAAATTGGCCAATTCGATGTCTTCAAGAACGGATTTGTTTCTTAAAAATCTCATTTTATGTTCTTAATTTATAGTGAACTTGTTAGTTTTAGTTTGTTTATAATAATAAATAAATAAAATCTTTTGAGAGGTCCAAATATATACAGAAACATTTAATTATCCATTTATATATCGATTTTAATCATTTTTTCGATATTAAATCGTTAGAAAGGTCACCAGCACAGCCATGATTTTATTTTATAATGAAATTATGTATTAAACAAATGTACAGTATCTGTAAGATAGTTTTAGTAGTGCAACAACATCAGGTTTTGTAGGAACCACAAAAAATTTAAAATTTTTTGCTCACTGTGGGATACAAAACAGATGACCATTCTGAAGCACTCTTAGACACTGGAACAAAAACAAAAATATAAAATAAAATATAAATTAAAGTTGATAATTTAAATTATTAAAAAACATAACCTCAAAAGTATTTGTATGCTTAAAATAATAGTAAATGCTTTACCTTGAAGACCTTTTTCGGAAACAATCGTTGAATTGACAAAGATACTTCCGTCAGTCAGTTTGTCAGTTATAAAGCTATTAGTAAGATGTAGGTAGGTGCCTAGTTAACGTCACGTAAAGTTTAGCGTCAATTTATATTTACTTATGTAGGTATATTATTAAGATTTAAAGTAAAATGTTATATTTTAAACATCTCCCATATGGAGTTGACAAAATGGAAAAATCTTTAGTTTTATTTTAAGGAAAAAGTCATTATAAAAAAATTCTGTTTGACGAAAAAATAGGTTTACTATATTAATATGTTAGGTCAGGTGTACATGGTCTTAATAAATGAAGAAACTTAAAATTGACAAAAGGAAAAAATCTGTATTACCTTATTGATTTTACGAAGAAAAGTCACAGTTTTCCTTTCGGTTTTCCTTCATAACTTTAAAAGGAAACTTTTTCTTGTAATTTTCTTCAACAAGCAGAATTTTTTGTATGGAATAATTTTTTTTTCTGAAAAAAAAAATGAATATTATTCGTAATTGTGTTATTCCCAAATATTGAAATGCTTAAAAAATTTAATTCTGATATTCATTTTGATAATTATTCTAGATATGCGAATAACAAAGCTTTATATTTTTGATAAATCTAAAGTATTTTCATTACAAAAAGCAAGAAAATCTTAATTAGCCATTAAAGAAATTATAAGTAGTAAATTAGTAATGAGTCACAATCAAAATCATGTGTTTTAAGCAGTGCTATTAAAAATGTAAAATTCTTATATTTTGTCGAAGTAAATTCAAAAGCCCGCCAATTTTCAAGCTAAAATAGCATTACATCTTTCTATATTATTGACTGAGTATTAATTGCACAAAACTATTCCATATGTCGCTGAAGGTAAACATGCTGCCAAATTTGTGTGAGGAATCTGCAACTCTTAATTATCCTTCCTCCATGATGGTAACTGTGTAAACCCTACATCGGTCCAAATTCAAAGGACGTTCAAAAAATTGCAATGTTTAAATTTATTACATTCTGGAACTGAAAACTGCGAAACAGGTAGTGATGCTTTACTTGTAAGGCTACATGAAATTCGTAGGACTAGTAAAGATGAGCCATTTTCCAAAATCGCGTGTAATGGTGGCAATATTGTCGAAAATGTAAATATAAACAAGCATATTAATGAATTGCATGCACAAAATATTAATATTTTTTAAGAAAATTTTATTATATATGCGGATTTTTAATAACAAAAATGTCTTAAAATTCAACGTTGCGATGTATGTACACAATATGACTTAACACACGAAGACTTGGATGTATTGTTATTATAAAGCATACAAAAAAAGCAAATAAAGATATTTTTGGCAATTTAAAAATGTCAAATAATAGTTTTGTATGTTTAATAACAAAAATTGAAATAATTTTTCATCACAATTTTGAATTATTTATCACTAAATCCGGCGTTTGTAATTTTTTTTTAGATTTAATTAATTCCGAGATAACATTTGACGCTCCTTGTCCTCGATTTCCATAAATATATGTTATTAAGGGTCGATTCCACCGTTGTGTTAAACGGAGATTAAAATGACATTGTAATGTAAAAATGTAATTTTAAACTTCGTTTAACACAACGGTGGAATCGGTCCTAAGTTATATTTAAGGCTGCTCATATATTTCACTTTAAAAATATTAATAGAAATTTTAAGACCATCAATAAAAACAAGCTAATTATTTGGCGCAATCTGTAAAGCTTTTTTGTTTTAATACGATCCTGCCTATCAATACCTTATTTTATTACAAAATCTTTAAATACGCTTTAATTCGACCCTGACTAAGACCCCCGAATGGCGTCGTCAAGGTTAAATTTTCTTAGTATAATATTTGTATGCGATCAGCGGAGAGTGGGCCTGCCGATTGTTTTTTATGCCGTGACAATACCATAGCCAAACGTCATTTTATAACGTTACTTTGACGTCACCTACTAACGTCAGTTTTTTAAGTCATTTGTTGTAAAGAAATAATTTTTATTTTCAAAACCTAAATAAACACAAATTTTATTAGAGAATTAATCAAGAGGACTGTACTCTTTTACATCATCAGTTATGTGTAATAACAAGTTGGTATTGTAAATAAGAAACTCCAGTCCATATATATGTCTTCAATGCTTAACAAAATTAATAAATACATTTTCTGCTAAAGTACAACCTTCAGTAGAAATATGTTGCTTTCTACATAAATTTGAAGTACCATATTAAAGAATTAAAAAATAAATAGCTTTATTAATAATATTTTTAAGAACAACGAGTCCATAGTATAACAGAAAGGCTCCAAACTTCGTTGCTTTCCAGTGTGATACTTCATTTAACTATCTGCGTTTGCTGTTAAATTCTGTAGCAATAAATTATCTGATATAAGTTAATTTAGCAGAGAACCTAACATTTAAGTTTCCACTAACCCAAGATTTTATAAGTTTCTTCACTACACCTAAACAAATGCAGTAACTCTCTCCTACTATACAACCCTCGAACTCGAAGACTTTTTCTTATGGTTTTAACAACAATGTTCACCCTGTAGCTTTCAGAAGTTATCGTTGTAGCTCTGGATGAAAAACACTGAGATTTTTATAGCAATTTGGTCTTGTTGTTCAGTTGTGACTCTTAGATGACTGTGCCTACTCTTGAGAGTTCCTTGCATATTTTTTCGATACAACGCTCTGGATAACGCCTAATATTTGTGCTACGTATTTCTTGTTCAATAACTGCAATAATTCTTTTCCTCTGCACTCTATTATTCCAGCATAAGGCATTTTTTGTTTTTTTTAGATCAAAATAAAATTACCAGAAATTCGTGATTTTACTACTGAACACAAAATTGACAAGATAATAAATCGCAGCAGTCATTTCATCTTTATTATCATGTTGGTATAGAACAAAAAGCCTTATCTTAAAGTTAGATAACAAATTTTGTCCTTACAAAAAGTTTATTCAGAAATACAGAGTGATTTCATATAAGTTTGGTTGTGTCTTTCTTTTAGGGATGGATGATACTGCAATTGAAGTAAAAACATGTTCTTTTATTCCACACGCAGATTTAGAAATAGTGTCATTTTTATTTAAGTATTTATTCTACCTAGATTATGGACATTTTTCCAAAACTTTAGTTAACCCTTTTAAGACGGTTTTTTTTTATGCAGAGTAGCCCTAATTATTCAACTTATTTCATGTTTGTAAAGTAAGAATAAGTTTCTCTTGAGGAGGTAGGGGTGGTGGTAAACATATGTGCCACTAGTCCTTGTATAAGGTACGTATATATACCAGTAGACCGGGTATTCTCATAAAACAGCAAACAATTATTTTGAAAAAAACTTGTTTATTTCACATTTATTAAGTGTGGTAAAGCGAAACAAAATTTTTACAAAGAGGAGTATCACATTCTTGACAATATGTTTTTGTACGTGTCTCTATCTTTCTCTCGGTATATCTTCTACACCTTCTTCTAGTTAGACCTTCGAAGGGTAGATGAAGAGACACGGTTGCAAAGGTTTTTCGTTCTTATCATCTCTTCTGCCAAAGGCACTAAAAATTGCAATAGCGGATGCTTCTTTTTATGTAGTTTGTTATAGATGATCCACGAATTTACAACTGTCATTATGAACAAACGGTAGAACAATTTTTTCCACCATTTCATTGATTTCCTGTCCAAATCGTAAAGATCCGCCATCTGGTCTGCTAAGTCGACGCACTCCATAATTTATCTATAAAAAGCTATCACTCTAGGACAAGCCACGTCAATTTTGGAACCATCTTTCATTGTTTTTTTTTACAGTCACAACTTCATCATTATAGCAATTACTTAGCATAAGGACTTCTTTAGTATCTTGCCATTTCACAAACATCAGTCCATCACTGCTACATCGAAATACACATCCCCCTCTTTCTAATTTCTCTGTTTCTTAGGTATAAACTTCCTGTTTTGGTTACCAAGTGCTGCATATTCTAAATTTTGAAATAATAATACCGAAGTAAAAAAACGATTAAAACAAAACGTTATATCCCGTACTTTAGCTGTGACAAGTTTACGTACAACGCGCTCTCCCAGTGTACCACTAAATAGTTCAGTTTCTCGGCCTGTATAACCAGTGGCGGAATCGGATCTAAGCCACATTTTTATGCCCCTCTTTATTGGCTTTAGATGCATATATCGTTTCATTGACGAGCGACCTTTGAATATAGTCATAGACTTGCTCTGAAAGCAACTATCTTGACGACACTTTTGGAATGTGCCTTTCAAACACTCAACAATATCATCAATAAAAATATGTCTTGGAGCATTCAGACGGTTTGCATGGTAAAGCGAAATACATCTTTGAAGAGAAAACTTTAAATCTATCCATTGCATTTTTTAGTGCAGTATTCCCCATTGAGGGATGACTTGACCAGTAATCGCTGATTTGTGGGACACGATTGTAACACATAACTAGCATGCATCCAAGAACAATCTGTATTTCGCCCTCATCGATTTTCTTCAAACGTGCATCGTGTTTTGTTTCTTTGTAAATTCTTATTCTGTCTTTCATACACTAAGCAATGTATATAAACAGTGAGCGTGGAAACATTTTCTAAAACAATTGAAAACAATTGAAAATGTGTAAGATTCCTGTCAAATTCAGAAGATAAGCTGCAACTCCACTTAAAGGATATTTTTTGTTTCGGAATAAATAATTTATTAGGTTCGGTAAATAGCACAAAAGGATTTGAAGAAGAGGCTACAGTTTCTGGAAGTGTCGAAGGCGTTGGAGTATTCCTTGAAGAGCATTCAGGCTGCAGGTCATCTTGGGACTCCGATTCAACAATATTCGCATTAGATTCTTCCATTGAGTCAGTAGCATTTGAATTACATTCCTCAACAGAAGGCTCGTAGAGGTCATTACTATCATCTGATTCCGATGGAGAGTCAGACAAATTGATGGCTGCCTCTTCCAGCTCAGAAGATGTTAGTGGACTTTTCCAATCCATATCTGCAAACAAAATATCTTTCTACATACTGAACTACTGGTACACAAACGAACCAATGCATAAGACGGATGGTACATATATAAACCCATTTCAATATTTGTGATCACTATATAATAAACAAAAACACACTAACTAAACACAAAGTTGATACAATTGTCACTTGTGTACAGTTTTTTAATAAAAAAACACTTTTTTGCCCAAATACTTGTAAGAATGCAGCACAAACACGTACGTCGAGCAACTACCTACGGAAAATGATCAAAAAGTGAGGTTATGCGATGTCTCCCTTGCCTGTTTTGACAAGAGGATACTTATCCGGACTGAGCGGTACAAATATTCAACGTTTCAAACAGCGAAAACTACTCTGAGTCCTGTGTTACTAATTGGTGGTACATATGTGTACCCATAGTCTCGAAAGGGTTTAGACCACTAATAACGGATATGAGATGGTAGTTACTAACGTCTTTTTTATTACTACCGCCTTTTTGAACTTATTAGGATAACAACCGCTTGTAAATATGTTACTTATTTGAAACATATTAGTTCAGCATTGAATTACAAAATAGCTTTTAAGTTTTTTTTTTTAATTCGATGACAATATCAATAATCTTGTTTTTATTACAGGATAGAAATAAAATCTGTGCTGTGGTAAATGCGTGTATTAATTTAAATTTGCATTGATGCAAATAATACATGCTTATTTTTTAACAATATATTAAAGGAACATTCTTTTTCAGTTCATATCCTTTTATGTAAAAAAAAAAAAAATTAAAATTGTCTGGGTAAAATTAAAATTTATCACTACTATCACGTGTAATTTGTACTGTTGTTTCCAAAAAAACGTAAAATATACTATTTAAAAATTGAAATTTTATGGTATTTCCGGTAAAAGCGGAAGCCTTTAATTTTGTTCAACTATAAATATGGATTCGAAATAATGTCTAGTATGTTTGCAGTTCTAAAATTCTAATAGATATTAACGAGGCACTAGTCTCATTTTCAACTAGTATTTGAACAATATCTTTTGACTAACCTATTTTCGAGTACAATATTTTTACAGGGCATATAAAAATCGCCGTTCGACAGTAAGCTGTAAACAGAAAACTTGACATTCACCGGCACCGGCATCGACAGCGTAAATTTAGTTTATATAAGCTTCCGTGACGGGCTTTAAAACATACACATACAACCATACATAACATGCATGCTTGCGGTTATTACGTGTAATGGACGTTAAGATACGGTTACTTATATTGTAAGTAAACCTTCATAAGTTTTGGCACCGAGAATTACGACTTTAGTTCAGCGGCGTGCTAAAGACAAGCGATAACATCTTGAAAGGGTTAACTTTTAATAATTCAATGAAGGATAAAAGGAGCTGCTTTGTCGATAGCGGTCGTCCTATTAAGGGAAGAGGTCTAATGATATAAGGCTGGCGCATTGATATCAATTTTGTGGGCTGTTACGAGAAAAAGGGCACCATAAAATAAAGTGTAATCAATTTTTACTAACCTGTCGTATGTATGTAATACATCCTGGTATAGATTGTGTTAGGCTTTACTAAGCTATCCAAGTAACAATTTAACGTTGCGTAGCCAGTGGTGGTTAGTGGTAAATATTTTAGGGTGTTCTGAAATTTTTCCAAAAAAAGCTTACCTTTTAGGGAGGTTGTCTTCTTAATCAAAGTCCCATCGATTTTATCGTGCTTGCTGAATGATGGATTGCTGGAACGATTGCCACACGAAAAAAAGAATCATCAAGCATTTTACTGTACTCTATTTTCTTTAAGCAAAATATAAATTGTTTAAAAAAATGTCGTGAACAATTTAAACAAATAGTGCGATTTAACAGTATATTTTTTAAAAATTAAGTTTATCCCACGTTCTTTTCGGTTCGCAAATTTTGTAATAACTTTTCCAATTAAATTGTCTATTTCGGAAGTAAACTGTTTTTCAATAGATAGCATGGAAAGAGTTGTTAAACGATCTTCGGTCATTGAATTTCTGAGAAACGTTTTGATACGATTTAGTGTTGAGAAACATCGTTCAGCCTCTGATGTTGTCATAGAAGTTGTTATCACAATTTCTAATAATTTTGTAGTCTCCTTTAACGTATCTCCTAGATTTTTGATAATAAAAATTTTAGTAGAAGTAGTGCGTCATTTAATGTCCTGCAATCATTTCTTAAACACATAACGGTGTGGGATAAAAAGAGCATGCGGAAGTGAGTTTATCCACAATACTTTCTAAAGCATTCCGAAAAAAAAACTGAAGCAACTACTAGATGCTCTTTAAATTTAAATAGATCTTTTGCCCAATTTAGGATATGGTTACACACCTCTAAACCAGAAATCCTGTGGTCAAATCTGCTGTTATCTGGGCGCTTGCGTATATTTTCTGGTGGCTCATCGCTTATTATTATTATTATTATTATTATTATTATTATTTCTGATGATTCAGTAATGATGCTATCAATATTATTTCGAACTTGAGTGATACTGCGTTCGAAATTATTGATAGCGTCTTTTACTAGAGTGGGTTCAATTTTTCTTTGCTGTAGTTGATTGAATGGGATGTCTACATGGGGCATCACATGATGAAAAAAAGTCAGTCAAAAATTGAAGATCGGATCATTTAATGTACGGCAAATAGAGGTGGCTGCACTACAGACTGTGTTGTTGGTGAATTGTTCTTCTATTTCATGTATACACTCAATGAGAGATGCTCTATTTTCGTACTCAACATTAATGGTCCTTATATTAAAATTCCAATGGGTTTTAGCGCCGTGGGGGATCCTTCTCTTTACAATCTTGTTTAATACTTCTACTCGCTGCGCTGGGGTGAGTTATTAGAAAATTCTTGTAAATTTCCAAAAAATACACAGGCTTTTGAATTTGCAGAAGCAGCTTTAGATATAAATACATTTAACTGATAGGCATAGTAAAGTACATAGTGAGCAAAAGAATACTTTTTTTAATTAATACTTGAACTCCTGCGTGTTGGCCGCTCATCACCGCGGCTCCATAATAACTTTGTGCAATCAGTTTACTCAGTGAATTTTAAATTAAAGGATCTATAACAGTTAAAATTGTTTTACTAAGTGTTTCTGCATGACATTCTTCAGGAATTAGGCAGTTCTGAAAAACATTAAATTTGCTCACCATTACGAACATATCTAAATATAACTATCACTTGAGTTTTTGCAGCAACATTCGTTGTTTTGTCCGCCATGATCGCAATAAATGGAGAATTATTTATTTCTTCAATTATTTGTTCATGACAGATATCGAACATACACTGTAACATATCGTTCTGTATTTCTTTAGGTGCCTTTAAATACCGAATAATTTTTTAGGTGGTCACTTAGAGTTGCATCTAATTCAGCCGAGAATCCCCGAATTCTCAGAAGAATTGCTCTCATCATGTCCCCGAAAAGCCAGTTCAAAGGCTCCACAAAACATAATGCAATTAATAATTTTGGATCAAATATACCTATTCTTTGACACATTTTTATTATGTCTCTGTATATTTAACCAATAAGCGAAATCTATATCGGGTCGGTAGTGTAGCGGTCTAACGCACTTATATTCATTTATAGACAAGTTTATGAGCCTGAGACTGCTGGGCTTTGAATCCCAGACCAGACAATGTGGATTTTTAATTAAATTGCATGGTTTGGTTTAGAATTTGATGTGTGCCGTATTAAGAGAAATTAAATTTCTGTTGATAGGACATGCGGATTAAAAAATCGCCATGCATTACTGTCTCGATGATGGTGGGTGAGTGTTTTCCGGGTTTTCCTCACCTGTAAGTCAAATGGCACCATTAATCATCTTTAAGTCGCTCTGGAGCGCCACGGCAAATAATAATAGCCGTCCCTTCCATATCAGACGATTCAGCACCCCGCCAACAGCGTCGTGCTCAAATATTGTCTTCAAGTGATATGGCTATCATATCCACTCTTGTTGCACAAACTACTATTGAACTTTTTCATTTTTCTAACAAGTTGAAAACAAAACACTTTTGTAATAAATACCATCGTTTTGAATAAACCTCTATAAAAAAATTCTTTCATTTAAAATAGAAATATTTATAAACCTTCATCAAGAGATTCAACTTCAGACTATAAAACTAACTAAGCAGAAGAGACGATGTGATACACCGCAGGTTAATATTAAAAAAAAAAGGAAATATTACATCAAGAGAAGATAGCGCTAAATTTTGACGTCATCTTAGTACTAATCTGCACAACTGTAGTACAACAAAGATTCTAAACTATTAATTAGTCAATCCGTCAATCAAACACTAAAAACTCGACTTTATTAGATGTACATGAAAAAATACAATAACAGTAAAGTCCTCCCAAACAGAATTTTGTATCATTTCATAGACATCCTCAATGATGATTTGAGTTATTTGACTAAATTTTTGAGATACATGTCCTCTTAGTTTTATGTTTACTCATCAAAGCATTATCCAAAATACCACAGTACTTCTTATTCGCTTTTTTAACCCTGAGTACGCTTGTTTAACTGCAGGATCCGATGTGTCATCTATGTTTATCTTCAATTTATTTATTAGAACTGGATACTGGCAAGTGTAGTTTTTGTTTAATCTTGACATTAAATAAATATAATAGTTATTTATGTACCAAGGGTATAAATAGATGTTTATGCCCTGAAGGCGACGTCTTATGAACTCGAGGGCCTCTGGCCCGAGGGTTTGTAAGTCACCCGAGGGAATACACATCTGTTTGTGCCCGCGGTACATACAAACTTTTATGTCATACTAGTTCGTTATTGCAATCCAATCTTAATATAAATCAGTATTTTAAAAAATCCTGTTTGAATTATTAAAATTGTCATTTTATCATAGTAGACACTATCGTTGCTAGGTGAATGTTGACAAACGTAAATGTCATAAAATCACAATAATTTTTATATGTGTTAAAGTTAGAATTTAAAATTAACGAAGATTTTGGAATTCCTGATGGAATTATTGAAAAAGCAAAGAAAGCAACTGAAAATCTATTGCCAAAAAAGTCTAAAGAAGCTTACGACATGGAATACGAAAAATTATTAAATTGGATGCAAGATAACTACGTAAAACATGTTAATGAAACTGTGTTGCTTGGATACTTCGGCGATCTCGCTAAAACATTTTTTTCGAGTTCCTTGTGGTCCAAATATTCCATGGTAAAGAAGACTTTAATAGTAAATAAAAATATTAACATTGCTAATTACCATAAGTTAACGGTATATTCAAAAGGCTACAAACCAAAGAAGTCTAAAATTCTGTCTAGAGAAGATGTTTTAAAATTTATTTATAAGGCACCGAACGAGACGTTTTTAATGAACAAAGTTGCATTAATATTTGGAATATTTGGTAGATGTCGACGGCAAGAACTTGTGAACATATTAGTTACTTATGTAGAAGATAGAAAATCGGTTTCTGTGGTAAATGTACCAGAGACAAAGACCGATAAAAAACGCATTTTTACCATTATAGATGAGGGTGCAATGAATAGTTTAAAGCTAATAAGATATGTGTCACTACGGCCACGTGGTTTCTCAGAAAAAAGGCTTTTTTTGACCTATGGACAAGGTCAATGTACTGTACAGCCAGTAGGAAAAAACACGTTTGGAAAAATCCCGTCCATTATAGCGAAATATCTGGGTTTGAGTGATCCTGAGAAATATACAGGTCATTGTATGCGTCGAACATCAGCAACTCTTCTTGCAGAGGCTGTAGCCAGTACGACAACGTTGAAGCGCCATGGTGGATAGAAGAGTATGTCGGTTGCTGAAGGATATTTAGAGGATAGTTTATCTTCAAAAATTGAAGTTTCAAGAATGCTGGCAGGTTTACCTTCCGGGTCTGGCGTTTCGGTACAGAAATTTGATACTCAAACAATAAAACATGAATTGTTTGCTGCAGGCTAAGTTGCCGGATTGTTTCAGAACTGCTAATTTTATGTTAATTCGTCAAAATAATGTTCATCGAATATTTACATGTATTATTATATTCCGTTTGTAATTTCATTAATAAAGTTTATTAAATAAGTTAAACAAAAAATTATTTCGCTTTATGCCCGCGCGGATAAGTGAACTTTATGCCCGCACGGGCATAAAGTACGACATTAGATAGTTGGTAATTAAGCAATAAAAACACAATAATGAACTAGTATGACATAAAAAAATTTATGACATAAATTTTAGTTTTTATTCCAATATATGTATATTACAGTTTTTAATGGTGCTCAGAAAAGATATTGAAGTGAAGTAGAGAATAGGTGTAAAATGTAGGATGCGCAGTTGCTCATAATATCTACCATCTATTATTGTATATTTTACCTAAAAATATACTACTAACTTTGTGCTTAAAAAATTCCACTTTAATTTGACATACTTATGTAAAACGGAATGAAATATAAATCTCAAATATTTCCGTCAAGAAATGAAATATTATATACATAAATAAATCAAAACTGGAACATTTCCCATTAATTTCAAATTAAAATTTAAAACACCACAACCATTATATAATGCAAACATGGTATGAAATTAAGATTAATTACAACCGAAAAAAAAAAAATTAAAATTAAACGAATCGTGCACCAACAGGGTAATTAAAAAGAGACGCACGCCACTGCTATATAAAAAATTCAACGCTAGAGCCGCTATGAAATATTTGGCAAACGCAAACTGGGTTAACGTCTACAACAAAAAAGATAATGCACCTGTTACCAAATGGATTTTATTTTCATTATAGTTAGTCTAAAAAAGAATCGCCGATGATTTAACTGTCTGGTAATAATTAACCATTCAGAGTCCATTTGCAGGAGCGTTTCGTTTCTCGCGTCTAATTTTACGACTGGTGTTCTGGAACATTTTTATTTGTTTGAAGTCACACGTGGGATCTATAAGAAGATATACAATGAATAAATTAAACTTTAATATAATAAACGACAAATGGAACGATCCGTTTGGGCTAAGATACTCCTGTTCGATTAATACCAAGAAATATCGAAGGTCTGTATCTATCTAATTAACCTTTCGTTAGGCGCGAGGATGACAGTGGTCATCCACGCCCACAATTTATTATAATGTGTCGGATTGGTTAGGCGTAGCAATTTGCCGTTTTAGGTACCTTTCTCGGAATGTTTAGTTAGTGATATCCAGTAGTCAACGTATTTTAGCAAAGTGCAGTTGGCTTATAGTGAGAGTATATTTCAGCTTGGATGACCCTTGTCATCCGCGCGCCTCATCTCGTTTCTATTTTGTAACAGGTGAATATTTTATTTATTGATTTTTGCTATAGTATTTATTGTAACTCTTCCAGGAAAGTTTGACACGGCCTTTATTCATTCAACTCAATTCATTTTCAATCTTTTTAACCTTGTGAGAAGCATGTCGGTGTCTAAAAAACGAAAAATTGTTAGTAACGATCCGAACCAGTTGTTACAATAGTTTAACGAGTTGAGTGAGGAAGAACTTCCTGATGATACAGAAAGTGAGTCAGAATGACAATATCGACCAAATTTACCATCATTCGAGTTTCAATATGGAACCGTATATTTCAGAAGTTGAATATTCAAGCGACGAAGAAGCAAATGCTTTGAATTTTAAGGAAGAACCGGACGTTCTTGAACTTGCAAACGTCAAAAACAACTTTTATACAGGAAAAGATGGAGTGACCAAGTGGAGAAAATTGCCTCCTCCCGCCAATGTTCGAACAAGATCATGTAATCTTATCACTCATTTACCTGGTCCGAAACATGAAGCTAAAGAAACTAAAACTGAAAGAGATATTTTCAACTTATTTTTGGATCCAAACATTTTACAAATTATAGTCACATGTACAAATATTTACATCCAGAACATTCGTGGCAAATTTGACCGAGAAAGAGATGCTAGAGACACCGATATCACAGAGATAAGAGCTTTTATTGGCCTTTTATATTTGATTAGATCTCTCCGATCATTAAAAAAAAATTTGCATCAACTATGGGATAATTCAAGGGGTAATGGACTAGAATCGTGTTACGTGTCGATGAGCGAAAAAAGGTTTCGATTTCTTCTGAGAAGTTTGAGATTTGACAATCTTCACGATAGAAGTGAAAGAAAAGAGATTGACAAATTAGCGCCAGTTAGAGAGATAATGGAATTATTTACCACTAATTTTCGGAAATATTTTTCTCCAAGCGAATACCTTACTGTCGAAGAGCAACTGTTAGCATTCAGAGGCAGATGCTCATTTAAACAGTACATCCCAAGTAAGCCTGCAAAATACGGGATAAAAGTTTTTGCACTAGTTGATTCAAAATCAGCATACACGCTCAGTCTCGAACCATACGTAGGCAAACAACCAGTGGGCCATATAAGTTGAGCAATTCGGCTGAAGACATTGTCCTCCGTTTAGTAGAGCCTGTTTATGGTACAAACAGAAATATCACAGGCGATAACTGGTTTACCAGTTTATCACTGGTAGAAAAATTGAAGGCTAAAAAGCTGACCTATGTTGGAACAATAAGGAAAAACAAGCGCGAAATACCTAAAGAATTTTTACCTAGTAAGGGAAGAGCAGAAAAATCATCAATATTTGGTTTTCGAGATGATAGCACCATAGTGTCATATTGCACCAAAAAGAATAAAGCAGTACTACTATTGTCGACTATGCATTTTGATGAAGCCATTGATGATACTACAGGCAAGGATCTGAAGCCTGATATTGTAACGTTTTACAATATGACAAAAGTTGGGGTTGATCTTGTGAACCAATTATGCCAAAAAATAAATATATCGCGTAATACCAGAAGATGGCCAATGGTAATATTTTACGATCTGTTAAATATAGCAGCAATTAATGCTTTTTGTATTTACAAATTTCATAGTGTAGCAATAGATCCAAATGTGCGAAGAGTACAATTTTTGGAAAAAATAAGTTTGGAGCTCATCAAACCTCAAATAGAACGTCGGTGTAGTATTGAAACCCTGCCACGTGAACTTCGCCGAAGAGCCAGACTACTTGTGAACGTTCCCGATCCTGTTACCCAACAGGAAAATAAAACGGGGTCACGTGGCAGATGTTACGAATGCGGTAGAAAACGTAACAAAATAACCAGAAGATGGTGTGTTCAGTGCAAAAATTGGGCGTGTGCAGATCACCTCAAAGATGTTTGTATAAAGTGCTTAGAAAATTAGTTAACTTATTTGACACTTTTTTATTTGTAATATTTGTTTTTTTTATATATATATTTCAATATATGTGTTCATTAATGTGAATTTATTTATACTTTCAATATTAAAAAAATAATTTTTCAAAATAAAACAAAAATTTTAACTTTGAACGTATGGATGACACTTGTCATCCACGCGCCCATTTAAGTTACATGAAGCAACGCGCCTAACGCAGGGTTAAGAAGCTACGTTTAGAGTATTGCCGACTCAAAAGAAGTATTAGTAAACATTTTTAAACTACCTAAATAAAACACTAAAACAATGATTAAGGGAAATAATATAATAGGTAATTTAATTGTTCCTAACACAAAATATAATAAAATCTAGAAATAAACGTAGGAGTACAATTAGCCGACGTTGCATAAAAACTTTCGAGTTAAGATCAGGGAAATTCCAAATTCCGTTTTTGGTAGAAAATATTCAAAGGATTGATACACTATATTTTCTAATGTTATCTATATCGGACTGCAATGTCTTTATTGTCTTCTTCCAGTGATAAAAAATAGTCTTCAAAAATGTAAATAAAATTATTTTAACGAAAAACAACTGAGAATGTTTGTTTTTAAAGCATTATAAACAAAACGAGTACAACTACAAATTAATAGGGTTAATTCTGATAAAGTCACTTTTTAACTTAAAACTTTTGGGATTGTTTAATTGCCTCGAGCAAGACTTAAAACAGTCCCTCAAGAGTAAGCTGGGTAAATTGTCTCATGGACACAGCCCAAAAAAAGAAAAGAAGAAGAACTTAAAACTTAACCTAACAAAAACAAAGCACCGAACGTCAAACTGTCGCGCATGCAGGCAGTCGTTTCGGAAAAGTGGAATTTCTGTCCATAGACGCTAATTTCTTGTTGTGTCTTAATCTTATTAATATAAACAAAGACACCCTTGAAAGTTTCATTCCGAATATTTAACATTCTTGGTAATTCGTGTCGATTACAGTCGGCCAAGCTGATTGAATTTCACGACCCCGTGAATAAACGCTTTAATCTCTTGCACCTGCAACATAAAAATTATTTTATTAATTAGGGAAATAGATAAATAAACTAAATTTTCTCTTCTGTTTATTTGTCCTCACTGCTACTGCTCTTTCCTGACGAGTCAGTCGTAACAAACAATTTAATTCGTTCCGAATGACATATGCCCGTATAAGCAGGCCTTGAACGCTTGGACCCTGGCAACTCGCTTACCACGTACCGGTCTCTATCCAGTACTTTCGTAACAATAAAGGATCTATTATAACGTAGTTCAAGCTTTCTACTTGTTTCGTAATTCGAGTTTTTAGTAGCTTGTACCAAAACATGTTGGCCAACCTGAAAAATCGTAACTTTTGCATGCATTTTATTGTAATATTGTTTCTGACAACGTTAACTTTTATTTGTCATCTGAGACACACTATCTCTCAACGTAAGTAGACCAGTTTGTGTTTCATATGATACCTCTAATGTCCAAAAAGCATCATTAACACTACAAAGGCGATATCCAAATAATATCTCGTATGGTGACTTACCGGTAGCGGAATTAACAGTAGAATTAATTCTCCATTTTACTTTACTAACAGTTTCACCCCAAGGCTCTTCATCTTCCGTGGAAGCCATCAGAGTAGAGGGGATGGAGCGATTCATTCTCTTAACTTGATTATTCGCTCGAGGAGTTACGGTTGCAACAAATACTTGCTTAATACCTAAATGTTTACAAAAATGTTCAAGGTGTTTACTCGTATAAGCCGTACCACGTTCACAAAAGGGTATTCTAGGTACCCCAAACCTTTCAGTTATTTCATTAAGAAAGTGTATTACTGGCCCTATTTAGTGTTGAGCACTACTTTTAGGAATACAAACTTTGTAAATGCATTGACTACAACTACAAACTATGAATTTCTTTTAATACTAGTCACGAAGGGATAGTTTCTTTTTTTATTGGATGTAGTTCTCCTGTTTTTTTTTTCCTGATGGAACCTTATTGTAAAGACATTCTAAGCAGAAATGAACATATTTTCTTATAGAAGAAAACAAATAGCGGGCGCCAATTGCCTCCAAAGTTTTTTAAACAGTAAAATGACCTGCTTCGTGGTGATACTACATTAAAATTATCCATCGAGCAGTTTTTGGAACCACCCATCTAAGGCCGTTAGATGTAGTTCGATAAAAGCGTTTATCTCTTAATTTATAATCTTTATATACAACTTTATTTTCCTCTTCAATTAATGGCTGTGATAGTTTTCTATTTTCTTGTAATTGCACTGAATGTAATCCTCACTCATATTAGTAGTCATCATTTCTATATCATTTTCAGTCGATGTAATTCTACTTAAGGCTTTTACACGAGTCATTCTCGTATCAGGGTGGTACTTAATTTTAAAATCAAATTCTTGTATTTTTAGCCACTATCTGGCAATTCTAGGCACTAAATCTCTCTTCATTAGGGTATGACATAACAAATTACAATCTGTAATTATCTTAAATGTAATGCCGATTAGGTAAATTTTAAACTTTTTAGGCTTTCCACCAGAGCAAAAGTTTCTAATTCGTAGGAGTTGTAGTTTTGTCCTTCTCTTCCTGTAGCCCGACTAACATATAGTGTTGGTTTTAAAGAAGAATCATTTTGTTTTTGTAAAAGTATTCTTTTGCTTGCGTCATAATGTACCTTAGTTTTCTATCATAAATTGCTAGTACAGGGCGTTTAATTAATTTTGTTTTTATTATTTCAGAAGCTGCATTATGTTCGTCTTTCCAACTAAATATTAAGCCTTTTCTAGTTAATGACGATATCGGTTTTGCAATATTTGCAAAACCTTGTATAAATTTGCGAAAATAACTTGCTAAACCTAAAAATCGTCTAACTTCATGTATATTTTTCGGTGCAGGAAAATTAGACAAAACTTTTATTTTATCAACCTCGCGTCGAATACCGCTTTCTAATATTTCGTGTTCTAAATATGTTATTTTATATTGTAAAAAAAGAACAGTTATTTAATCGTAAAGTCATTCCTGCCGCTCTAAACGTTTCTAACACACACTTTAAATATTCCATCCCCTTATTTATTGTAACAAGAACGTCGTCGATATAGGACATGGCTACATCGAAACGCAACGACCCTAAAATATAATTTATTGCGCGCTAAAAAACAGCTGGTGCATTGGCAAGCCCGAAAGGCATCCTTAAGTACTCGTAATGCCCATCTGGAATTACAAATGCTGTCTTCGGCACAGACTCTTTGCTCATCGGTATTTGATGCTAGGTCGAGGGTAGGGAAATATTTACTACTCTTTAGTGAATCTAGCAATTCATCAATACGTTGTAATATGTATTTATCTTTAATTGTTTTTCTATTTATTTCACGGGAGTCGACACACATTCTTTCTTCACCACTTTTCTTTTTGACAAATAAAATGGGACTAGCATAAGGTGAATTTACTCCCTTATTACATCCGTATCAATTAAAAATTGAATAATTTTTCTAACTTTCTCTCACTCTAACATTTTAGTGACATGTGTTTTACCAACTTCTGTTAGGTCAGTAGCAAAGCAATCTTGGTACTCATTTAAAAGTTTTAAAAGATTATCCTGTTCTACAGTCGTGAATTTTGTATTTATTTGCACTGGCAAAACATTTTGATCGTAACAGCTATAACCTCTGACAACTACTTTGCCGCGTGTATAACATATTACTTAATCACAGATGTTCATAACTGGTATCTAGTTGCCATTATTTATATTCGTAACAAAATTTTGAATAACATAAAATTTACCTGGTCAATTTCGATACTGTAATTCAACGTACACGTCACCAGCCTCTTTATCGGTATAAACAGGGGTATGACGCAAGAAGGAACACATGTGTTTCTTTGTTGTATTTTTGTTGGTAATTTATTGACCGTTGATAATAAATCATTGTTTTTATTAAATAGGCGTATTTGGTTACCATGAAGGACTACCATAATATTTTCGTTATTTACAAATGGCTGTCCAACAATGATTAATATATTTTGGGCATTGTCGGGTATTACAAGAGCTTTAACTATAGCAGATGCTAAATCAACTTCTAAAGTAATCGTCACTTTAGAATATACAAATACTGTACCGCCGGCATAGCCATGTAAACAAGTTGAGACCGGTACACAAACTAGCCGTAATTTTTCGACATCTAACTTTTTTATAGTTACGGCTTCATAACCAGAATCGACATAACCCCTAAATGCCTCACCATTGATGACAATCAATAAAATAAGAAGTGTTTATATCATTAGAAAAATGTAGAATCTGTGGCCATTTCATTTTGTTATCCACGAACACCTACTGTACATTTGTTAGCCTCATAACCCAGCAAATGACACTTTTGACATTTATTACGTCTCTTCGGACAATTGGACTGATAATGTTTCATTTGCTTACTATTGAAACATTGGATAGCTTTTTCTTCGTGTTTCCTTGACTGTTGTTTAAAGTTCTGAAATTTCTTTGGGTACTTCATTTCGGTTCTGGGTACAGGTCTCATGGTACCTGTGATGGGAACAATATTGGTGTCTTCATATTTTCCGCCACGAAGCATTTTTAAAAATTCTTCATATAGTGCTTCAGGACTTTTATAACGATCTGCACGAGCACTATTTTGTACGGTAATGTCCGTTATGCCATCAATTAGATAAGCAACAGCATTTCGGCGAAAGATTTGGCAAGTTCTCAACGGTTTCATCTTGTTAAAATAATAATTTGTCATACTTTCATTACGTTGCTTTGTTCTATAAAGCATTTTTCTGAGGGCTATCGCATAGTCTACATGGTCAAGGAAGGATTTTACTATTAATGCCTTCCATTCATTCCAAGAACTTGGATATTTTGTGAGGCTATGATACCAAGTTTTGAACATACCTGTCAATCTCGACTGCATTTGGTAAGCTGTTGTTATGTCATTTCAACGGTTCACATTTTTTTACTGATCAATTTTGTCTAACCATTTGAATGCAGTCAAATTTTAGTTCTCTGGATTCTCTAAATTCAGGAATACGATCGCTTCTTATAGTAGCACATCTATTTTTCGACAAATTGCCTTGTCTAAACAAAATAGTTTAATAAATTTTCTAGTCGTTCGACGCGTGACTCCACTGGTGTCAAAGTAGAGGGATGTGGCGATTCTCTTACGATGGTTTATCTTCCAATCTCTTCGTGTTCGTGATTATAAGCTACACTCACAATACGGCTTTCAGGTTGTTTTTGATTGATCCTAGTTCCCTTTGGATTCAACCGTTCAATGTCGTTACCAGATCTTGTTCTCCTTGGAGGCGGCGGTGTTCTATGCTCAGAACGGGAGGATCGAGTTTTGTGTCTTTCATATAAAGACGATTCACTTGAATCAGAACTTGATCCGTTTCTTCTACCCATCGTAACTGTGTTCGTAAAAGTATTCGGAATACAAAAACACAAAATATAATAAAATCTAGAGATAATTGTAAGGATACAATTAGCCGACGCTCTAGACAGTTTTCAAGCGTGCGATAGTCGGCATGAATCTTACCTCAAAAATTTGTTCTTCCTCTTGTGTCTTAATCTTGTCACCTTTGAAAGTTTCTTTACGAATGTTCAATATTCATGGGATTTCGTGTCGATTACACGTTAGTGTTTAATTTTTAGATTATGATTTTAAATTGTGTTAAAATCACACATTTAAAAATGCATATTATTTATCCTTTCAATAATTCATCTCACTCTATCTATGTATTTAAGAAGTGCATATTACCCATCCTGCAAACAATCATTTCACACAGCCACACACACTTCTAAATATAACACGAGTTAAATATGTTGCCTTCTCGGCTCGTGTTAAAAGTCACGAATTCACCGGTCATACAAGATTTAATAGAAGATAATGCAAATTCTGTTAGGAGAAACACAAAACTTCCATTCACATTCTGACAAAATGTACAAGTGACACGACAGAAAATTTAAGTGCACTATACGAGTCCAAACAACAATATGTTAGGACGATTATAATTTTTTCATAAAACAAGTAGGTTTTTAAAATACTGTGAGATAATTAATAACTATTTTTATATTTGAGAAAATGTTTTTGACAGAATTTTATTTTTTGTTTTATTTTACAATTTATTTTTCCTTAAACATACTGCGAACAATAAATTTAATTTCAAAATTTTAAATTTTTAAACAAAACATTTAAATTTCTTCAACATTTAAGTCATTAATTTATGTTCATTTCCTTAAAACCAATTTAGTATTCACACAAACGATTTATTTCCAAATCATTTATTTCACACATTTCCTATTCATACTTATAATCTTTTTATTTATTTTGTGCGTACCTAATAATTTTCATTGATCTTTTCTATCTCAAAATATCCCTTTAAAATCTTCCCATTTGATACTTCTATCATATATTTATTTTGGAATTATACATTGTATCATTTTAAATATTATAGATCATTATTCTTTTTATATCGCATTATTTCATGTCGCATTTTTTACTGTACAACATTATTTTAAATGTTCCGTATTTTTTATTTTTATACAAATAATACAAATCATATATTTGAATTTATTTTAATCTCTTAACGTCTTTATACTGTCTTTATACTGTTACTTTTCTACAATAATTTATTGTCTAAATTACTTCCCTTATGCAGAACAAATTAATTATAAATACTCTGTTTGTATTACTGTCCTTACTATACCCGATATCTTGTTTATTTTTTTTCTTTTATACAGTAGCTTTGCCAACTTTCGCACTTAATTTCTGTGTTCTCAGCTAGCTCAAAAATTCCAAATTTCCGTCCATCTAAAATTTACTTTTTTTTTCACCTTTGTCCTGACTCTCTTCTTTTTAGTCAACCCTCAGTTCTAACTTACACATTCTTCCCTATCTAATCTAATTTACCTTTGATACTTCTTTGATATTCATTACATTATTACCTGCTTTTCTTCTTCTAATTCTCCGTTTATCCTGCTTTTTCTATTTACCTTTATTTTTTCCAATCGTCTTCTTTCTAATTATTTTTTTTTTCTTGTTTTATTTTTCTTTTACTACAGTTAGAATCTATCATTCTTCATTACTTTCTTTTTTATCAATTTAAATATTTATGTCTTCTACTTCTACATTTACCTATTCAATTTCTATGTTTATTTAAGATTATTTTGCTTCTATATCTATTTCTTCCTTAACTAATTTCACACTTTCGTTTAGTTTTTATATATTTTACCTTTTTTAATTTGCAACTTTCTTCTTTAATTTTCTTTGTTTCTTCACCATCTTATTCATTATTATCTTCTCTTGTTCCCTGTTTTCCCCGTTCTCCTTATTGTTATTTTTATTTCAATAAATTCAAGTGGTCTTGATCACTACAATTCACGAATTATTTAAAACAATTAAATTGTATTCATTATACTCTCCGCCAATGCTGAAACATTAAAAGTTACATTTTTTATTGTATGAAGTAGATGCTTTCTTGTTTAATGAATTCTAACACCTCCCACCCTTTTTGATAACAGGACGACCTAACCGATAAGATTAAAAGATAACACTTTCTCGCAGCTAATACTCATTTAGTATCCACTCTATTAATCGTACACTCTGAGCAGTATTAACGATCCCCTGGCGACATTTGATTCTTCTGATTTCGCGCGATTCATTTTTTGCTAGAAAAAAGGAGAAATCGTCTAAAAGATTCACCGAAACGCCACGCTATTGACGTTTTCAGATAAAAAAGCACCTCTTGCAAAATATTTCCCAAATAAAAGAGAGTCTGAGCTACACGCCAGTTTCTCTTTCTTCTGACATATCGGTTTGTTTCCATTAACATACATTCACACCTTAGGCGATCCCGTGTTTCTTTTCAATATTGCATGAAACCTGAGGGGAAAGGGCCTGCTCTTACGAATGAATATATATACAAACAGGAGCGTCCATCGCAAATTACAGAGGGTACATTATTTTAATGTAATTGTTCATTAAGAAAGCCATCTAATAATTATGTGTAAAAGATGCTTTTAGGAGTATATATTTAACAACCAGCAAAGGACAATTGGAAAAGCTTACTCTGTAGTCGACAACTTTAATCTAAAATGGCAAAAAGCCTTAACATACAAAAGAAAAAAGAATAGTGAATTTAACAAAAAAAAATGATATTAGTCACAACCATCAAAAAAATACAAAAAGCATATCGTAAGACTGCTGGTCATTATAAGTAGGTACAATGTAGCTAAGTTTAGAAGAACATCCTACTTTTTCTGAAATCAAAACAAATAATAGATCAGCACTCAAAGGGCTGCTAACACAGTTGTGACTTTGGTCAATTTACACCCAGCATTTTGTGGGATAATACCAGAATTATTATAGATGCGATGACAGGCACTAAGGCGATGCTCCTAGCTCATGAAAACTTAACAAAATAAACCTTTTCAAGAATAATATATGTTTAAATTATTAATTTATTATTTTATTTTTTTTTATCCATACATGTTTTTCTAGGCCCGATCAGACTCAAACTATTTGTCGTTTTAAACGAATTTTATGTTTCAAGTCATTCCTTATGGATTATAGCACATTTGTGTAATAATACCTTGCAATTCATATATTTACAGGTTAGGAAAAAAGTATACGAGCGATACGGTGTAGTTACGCCCATCTCTATTAATTGTAGCACGCAGGATGATAATATTTGTATCATGTCGAAAAGCATTGTAATAGATAGTCTATACGCTAGATAACATCCTGTGTTTTTGAGAGGTTCCCGGTATATGTTATCCAAGGTGTATATATTGAAGATCATTTGGTTACCAGGCCCAAAAATGCCCAGTTTAGTTTTTATACAGGGTGGTGATATGGTTAGTACTATACACATATTACATAAGAATGTTTCCAATTCACTTGTGTTTTTATCTACTTAATATATCAGTTTTTTTTATTTTGTCATTGTTTAATAAAGCTTAGAATATATCTGTATAATAGTTGTTATTTAGATTATATAGGGTGGTCCAAAATATTAGCATGCAACATAAAAGTTAGAGGTAGAAAAGTACGAATATATTTCGAATCTCTGAAAACAAAAAAAATACATATTATAGGGATTATTGCACTGGTTTGTCTGACAGTTACAGAAGGAGCAACACCCTAACTCAGCGATTCTACAACCACAACTGTTTTCTCGAGAACATTCTGAACAATTAAAGCTGGTTTGAGGAAAAATATTTTTTACACACTTGGTTTCCAGGTAACCGTTTTCGTTTTTGTAATCTAATTGAAGGAGATCGAGAAGATTTGGTGTTCTCTACAAATAGTGATTTTGAATATATACAATATAAAAAGTTCTTAGAATATAGAATCTTATGTTTGAAGTTGTTGGTGGCCATTTTTCTAAAGAAACACACTTTTGGTGATGATACATTCAATACCTTAGCTCATTAAACGTTTTGAATTAAGTGTTTTTTCGTAATACTTTTACCAAATATTCCTCTGCATCTCCATACTTTTCAATTTCGGTATTCGACAAACCTAAAAAAGTTAAATATAAAGTTTTTTTAAGTACTTGACAGATGGTTTTGTGGTTTGGCATGAAGGGGAGCACGTTTGGTCCCAATTTTGCAGGTATAATCTTCTCCTGTTAAGGAGGTCCTTTCGCCACACCTCTCGCCCCAAATGTTAAATAAAAAGTTATTAGATTATGACTAAAATTAATTTTTTTCTAATAGTTGAAGTCCTTATTTATCTAATACTGAACTTTTAACTATACCTTACCTTGAAAATTTTTGAGAATTTTTTTTTTAAATGTGAGTATTTGTACAGTGCCTCACCAGAAAGTAAGTCCTCAACAACAATTCTCGAATTATACTATTATTTATTGATTAGATGGAGTAGAAAAACACTAAAAATAAGGTTTTTGAAATATTTAGATTTTGTTTTATACAATAAAATATATATAGTAAACCGTGGAACTTATTGAGAAATTAATATTAAAAAATCACAAAAAATTTTCAAGTAACCTAGTTTAAAATTTTTTGTGATTTTTTAATAATAATTTCTCAATAAATTTCACGGTAACCTATATATTTTATTGTAAAAAACAAAACCTAAATATTTCAAATACCTTATTTTTAGTTTTTTTTCTACTCCATCTAATCAATAAATAATAGTAAAATTAACTATAATTCGAAAATTGTTGTTGAAGTTTTACTTTCTCATAAGACACTGTACAAACACACACATTTAAAAAAAATTTTTTTCTCAAAAATTTGGACGGTAAGGTATAGTTAAAAGTTCACTATTAGATAAAAATTAATTTTAGTCATAATCTAATATTTTTTATTTAACATTGGTGGCGAAAGGACCTCCTTAAGTGATAAAGAGCAGGAAGTACCGGACAAATTTTCGTTTCACATCGAACAACCATAACATGTAATGGAACATCTCGTTTTGTAGCTCCTGCTTTTATCCAAAGTTCCTAAAAAAGTTTAACAAATCAAAATATACATTTGAAACCAATACCACTCGTTAAGTGCTTACCTTTATTCCTGTTTATTTAAGATTCATTTGCACCACTAGTCGTTAAGAAATAAGCCAAGCTTAAACTGACATTTTTCTACAATGTCACTTTAAGCTTCGCTTAGTTCGTAATTACTACCGGTGCAAATGGCCCTAAATGTTTTGAAATAATATAATGCCATAATTTAGATATCAGTATCAAACGACAAACTCCATGTTTTCATGTCCCTCTGTCTAAAGCATGTGGACCATTATTCTTATGTCGGCTTTTTCTATATCATTTTTTTCTGCATTTAATGATTTAGAAGAGGGTTGTTGACTGGAAAGATATGATTCAAGCAAAATGTTATTTTCTGTAGAACCCCAAAACTTCTTTTCTTGGACAGGCAAAGGAACATCCTCTTTGATTTCATGCACACAAATGTAAACTTTTAAACTTGCGATATGCGTTTAGCAATAATTAGTTGTATGTTCTAACCTTAAACTATTCTGCAGTGATTCACACACTATCGTGTCCTGCTAGTTCGATTTTATTGTTCAGCGACTTCCACGTGATTTTAACTATAAAAGAAGTACATTCGTAGACGTATTCCAAAGAAGAGAATAAAATTTTTTTGCTCTTGAAGGTTTGGGGAGTTGTAGTGCAGAAATAAATAATTTTGAAAAATAATTTTTTTTGAGTCTAATATATCTTCAACGTAATTAATTAACACGTTTAACACACTTTGTAAGTATCTCACTCCTGCGAGGCTATATTTTTTAACTTTCTGTCGCCCCCCTCGCTTCGAGCTAGACCTTTCCTTAAATAATATAGGGATCATCGCCAATATAACAACCAACAACTGAGTTTCAACCCAATGCTCAATCTTTAATATACAGCTCAGGAAATCAATATTTTACATAGAACGTATATTTTCTCCATATAATGTAATGGAAAAATTTCCAAAAAAATTACTGGCCATATTTTTGAGTAATAACAAAGCAACACATATTCAAAATGGACCCAAAAGACAATCCGTTTAAAAATTGCAAGGACCTTTCAGCGAATACAGAAAACCATAGCTAGCGGCTGTATTAAGAAGTTTTTAGACTTTTATAGTGGAAATAAAAAGTTATTTAATTTTAATACTTACAGTAGTTTATCAATCTTAGAAACTGCTGTTCCGCTACTGTTTATATGTATATATAGGACACATGTAAGTAATACACCAGCATCCCAATTCCCAACAGATGATTCTCCTAACATAATGGAAAGAAATAGCGGGTGCGTGAGGGATGATTGATGAACGGAGCAGAAGAGGGATAGGAAGGAAGAGTTTTTTCTTGCGAAGAAAGTTTATATAAGTTAAAATGAATCGATGGAAGAGTAACGCATTACGTTTTTAGAGAAGTCGGCTAACAAAAAGCCCATCGTTCCGATTACAGAATTTCTGTTTGTGTTTTTTTGGGTTCTGTCCTTTCTATTTAGAAATGTTAATGTAATTGTACCTAAAAATAGCGGCAGTAAATGAATTAATGTTACTTATTTTTTAATTTAAAAACAAAGTAATTTTACAAAATTGTGTAAATCATTCACCTCATATTTAGTAAAAGTTTAATCCCATTAACAACATATAACCACTTATACTGCCCTCCTCTTTTGTTCAGACTATAGTTATGTCTTCTGCGCTATATAATATTTTGTGGTTATGTCTGATATTATGGTTTGTCTATAGTATAGTCAAGTATTGTGTAGGGTATGATAATGGGATCTAGGACTGTTTTTCGAATGACAATTTTTCGAACGACAGTTTTTCGAAGGACAGTTTTTCGAATCGATGGTTCTTCGAACGGCCAGTTTTTCGAAGAGCCCATTGTTTGAACAGACCATTTTTCGAAAATACATTATTGAGGATTGTTCGCGTTGAATCGCGGTAATAAACTTCCATATTGTGGGATGGCTAGCCGAAAGTTGGCTTTCGAAGGCAAGATGCCAACCTTCAATGTGGTTGTTAGTCTTGGGTTGACTGTTTAAACATTATTAACACAGTTTTACATTTCCCAATCAAACAACGGTGACCTTCGACGACCGCGACGAATCATCCCAATCCATGTTTCCTCAAAGTAGTCCAGAACCTCGGTAGCTTCTTCTGGAAAATCATCGCTTAATGCATTAAAAAATGGCTGTATGTATTTTCTAGGTACGAAAGCTAATGCAGCTAAAACCTTCATGTGCTATGCAAAGTTTTTGTCGATGTCATATCGCTGTTTAAAGCCAGCTGTTTGAATTTTTCTGTAAATTGCCTGTGAAAAGTGGAAGAAACATCCTTGTACAGTTGCATTCGGAAACTGTTGATGTATCGCTCCTATCATCGCTGCTTCAAAATCTATTAAAACCGATTGCGGTCTGAGAGCTGGTGCTAGATCTTTAAGGGCCGAAATTAACTTTATGTAAGTGTCTTTTGATTTATCAGGTAAAAGTGCATATACCAGTGGTACGGATTCCTTGTTTATTAATGTATGTATGGTGTAGAGCTGGTAAAAAAGCATAGGTGCAGTCTTAAAAGTTCCATCCATGTATATGTATTCAGCTTTTTGTAGATAATCTTTCGTGCTGAAAATATGAATTCTTTGTTTAACGTTTCCAGAATCGAAAAGTAGAAATGGTTCGCCTTTTGTGGTGGTTTTAAAAGAATCAGGTAGATACAACTCCTCTAGACTTTTCGGCTGTGTGGATTCCATGTTTTCTTTCACTCTTTCCCTGCGTATTGTTCGCTTTAAACTATTTACTTTACTTAGTTTCGCTGCTGTTAGTTTGTCCACTTTACTTGATAGTGCCGATACTAGGTAGTGTGGAGTGTTTTTTGTTGTCCGAGCATTGTCCTTCAGTTTATTCTTAAAACGTATGGCATCTACTTCTGCTGCATCCGCGGGGTGGTTGTGAGAAGTCTCTTTGCAAACATCATCATGGCTTGTAATTGCTCGCGATTTACATTTCTTAGACAAAAAGAACTCGCACTTCCAATATGTTTTTTCATCAACGGCTTTGTCTTTAACGAATAAAAATCCGTTCAAAAATAACTTTTTTTTTTCCTTTTTCACTAAAAAGGAATTCGAGAGGCATCTTTATAAACACTAAAATCAGACTGAATACAATGTCAAAATGTCATAATAATGTCATAATAATGTCATAATAATGTCATAATAATGTCATAATAATGTCATAATAATGTCATAATAATGTCATAATAATGTCATAATAATGTCATAATAATGTCATAATAATGTCATAAAAATGTCATAATAATGTCATAATAATGTCATAATAATGTCATAATAATGTCATAATAATGTCATAATAATGTCATAATAATGTCATAATAATGTCATAATAATGTCATAATAATGTCATAATAATGTCATAATAATGTCATAATAATGTCATAATATAGTCATAATAATGTCATAATAATGTCATAATAATGTCATAATAATGTCATAATAATGTCATAATAATGTCATAATAATGTCATAATAATGTCATAATAATGTCATAATAATGTCATAATAATGTCATAATAATGTCATAATAATGTCATAATAATGTCATAATAATGTCATAATAATGTCATAATAATTACCTGCTTATTTATTAGAGGGATGGCATTTAATCTGAACATTAAAACACTTATTTAAAAGATTACAATTTCGTAAAACTAAATTTATTATGTATTATAATACTAATTAAAATTAAATTACATAAAATAAAACCTTACTTAGAAGATTACCTGTTCTCAAAATTCAATTGGATTATAATAATAATTAAAATTAAATTACATAAAATAAAACCTTACTTAGAAGATTACCTGTTCTCAAAATTCAATGGGATTATAATACTGATTAAAATTAAATTACATAAAATAAAACCTTACTTAGAAGATTACCTGTTCTCAAAATTCAATGGGATTATAATACTAATTAAAATTAAATTACATAAAATAAAACCTTATTTAGAAGATTATCTGTTCTCAAAATTCAATGGGATTATAATACTGATTAAAATTAAATTACATAAAATAAAACCTTACTTAGAAGATTACCTGTTCTCAAAATTCAATGGGATTATAATACTGATTAAAATTAAATTACATAAAATAAAACCTTACTTAGAAGATTACCTGTTCTCAAAATTCAATGGGATTATAATACTAATTAAAATTAAATTACATAAAATAAAACCTTACTTAGAAGATTACCTGTTCTCAAAATTCAATGGGATTATAATACTAATTAAAATTAAATTACATAAAATAAAACCTTACTTAGAAGATTACCTGTTCTCAAGGAAAAGGAATTGTATCCCTTCTCCTTGGTGCTTCTACCATTTCTGATAATTCTTCTATCAACTGATGAGCAGCATTCTTATGTAACCTAAACATTTTAATAAATTTATCTTGAGGCAGTTCAAAAGGATTACTAGTATCTCTGATATGTCTGAATTGTAGTCTCAAGAGTTCCCTAAAATAAAAATATAAATTTACTATTTACAACATGGTACTTATCTGTCATCTGCCCTAAAAATATTTACCTGTTCGCTATATTTTCATATTCATTTATAAAATGTAAGTGAAAAATACTGGATCAGCCATTTTTAAAACTTTAATCACATTTACAATTATAATAATAATAACATTTATTCAGTAAGTGTTACAAAAAAGGCCACAACTGAATAAAATGTTAAATAGTCGATAAGCATTTCTTGTTTCGACATAAACTAAACAAACTACATATAACTAAATAAGTTACATTACATAACTTACATGATGATTTCACATAATATACAACACATGAATACTAGGTATATTTTTGCTATACACTGGAAACGAATATGGGAGAAAAAAAAATTACTTACTGAAATGTACCCCTTGCAAGAAAATATGTGAATAGAAATAAAGGGGGAGGTTACAAAGGAGTTAAAACGATAAATTTAGATTAGTGTTGAGAAAACTGGATAAGTTTCTGACATTATCTGGGCATTTAAGCAACCAACAGGATTTAATTTTAAATTTCTCAATATCTCGAGGCTTTCAAAGCTATTAAGAGTAAATCTATGGTAGGAAATATGTAGGATTTCGAAACCTTCAGTTGAATCGAAGTCGTGATTTGAGTCTAGTAGGTGGTTGGCAAAATGTGAAAATCCTGTTGTATTTTGGTTAAGACAACGCAAATGTTCTTTTAGACGGATCTTGAAATTTCAAGAAACTCCTCCAGTTTTCTCAACACTAATCTAAATTTATCGTTTTAACTCCTTTTTAACCTCCCCCTTTATTTCTATTCACATATTTTCTTGCAAGGGGTACATTTCAGTAAGTAATTTTTTTTTCCCACAAAAAACCAAAGAGCATGTTTAAAGATTAGGTTATGTGATATTCATATTCTGTCATTTTCTTCTTTCATTTTTCAGTTGCTTCACAACAGTTAACCCAGTCATTTCTTCTTCATTCTTTTTTATCCTACAACATCACATACACTTGGTAATTGGTTCATGGCCCAAATCTTATATAATAAATAATAAATATTTCTTCACTCATAGTTTACATCTTATTACCTATACCCTGTCATAAGTTTATCCAAGAATTTTTTGTTATTACTTACCACCACCTGTAGAGGCCTTAACTTGACAGGTCTCCTTTCAAAAATGTTAGGTTAAGTAACACTACTAATTATTTTTAAAAAACAACAATGTGTTTAAAATAAGCCTTCTCTTTTAATCTGTTTAATGTATGTGTTTTGTTTTGTATAGTCTTGAAAAAAATTTTAAATTTTTAACTATTTAAACTGACTAATATTTGTTTTTCGAATATTTTTTACTTTTATATAACTTGTAACATTGTTTATTTTACAATTTATTTCATCCCCCACATTTGATGAAACTTGTTTGTAGTATTCCCTAGTGGATGGAGAGTATGGTGAGTTTTCTTTTTTACTATTTTATATATGAAATAAAATGAATTTAGCTCAAAGCCGAATATCACATAAAATACAACGACCGTTTCCCCTTCCGAAAACAACTACTCCTTTGGCTAATACCACAACAGGCATTGAATTACATCCGAAGGAAAAACAGCAGAGATATATTTTATATATCGTTGGCTCAAAGTTAACACACCTTACACCACATATTCTCCTTTCCACTAGGCGAGCCTGAAGATGAAGTGATGATACTTCGAAACCGGTCGCACTCAATGTTTTACTGAACAATTAAACATTAACTTTCCTTGTGAGATATAAAGGACTTTTTCTCCCCCTTCACCTTAAAATAATTGTGCGTTGACTCGCTAAAGTTGTTATTTTTATGATAGTAAGTGACTATCCTTAGGTAAAACGGTTGACGAATATCTAGTATATTTGCTTCAAGAAAGAGATTATTGGTCGAGTACAATATGGGTTTTATAAGAATTATTTTTAAGAATCTGCGTTGAATTATTTCAAGAGGACGGAGATGTGTTTTTAGAGCACTACCCCAAATACTGATACAATAGTTGATATGACTCTCAACTAGAGCATGATAAAGAATTTTTAATTGATTTAAATCTAATATATCTGTTAAACATTTAAATCTACTAATTACAAATCTCAGTTTTTACACACGTAATTTATATGTACGTTCCATTTTAGGTGCTTATCAAGGTAAATGCCGAGGTATTTTACATGTTCTTTACTTTTAATAGAAATATTTTGGTTAGATACTTTTACATTTAGTTCATTGAATGGTGGAGTTGTAACTTTGTTACATTGAAATGCAACATAAAAAGGTTTTTCTAGATTTAGGGTTAGTAGACTGTGGTTAAACCAATTCTGTATTTTGGGCAGTTCTGATTCGACTTTGTTTTTTAAATCTATCCAGGTTTTATCTTTGAAAAACAATGCCGTGTCATCAGCGAAACCAATTACTTCTGACTCAGGGTAGACTTCAAACAAACCATTAACATATATGTTAAATATTGTTGGCCCAAGTATTCTACCCTGGGGGATGCCACAGCAGATTGATGAACATGTGCTACATATATTTCCCATTTTAACGTACTGCTGTCTATCTCTTAAATAACTGTCAAAAAGTTGATGTGCATTACCCCTAATCCCAATATCTTCTACTAGAGTCATTAGAAGTTTTGAGTGGCTTACTGTGTCGAATGCCTTCGACAAATCCAGGAAAACAGTTAGGCAAGGTTGGCCTTCATTCATTGATTCATTTATTTTTTCAGTAAGCATAAGTATTGCGTCTTCAGTAGATACGTTTTTTCTAAAGCCATATTGGTGTTTTGAAATAATTTTAAGTTTATCTAGATATTAATTTAGTCGTTTCTCCAATATTTTTTCGAAGACCTTCGACATAGTTGTGATCAACGATATAGGACGGTAATTAGTTGCTATCTGAGGGTCTCCTTTTTTAAAAATGGGAACAACCACAGCTTTTTTAAATATCTCAGGCCACAAACCTGCATTAAAACATTTATTTGTTAGAAAAGTCAAGGGGTCTATTACATTCTTAATAATTGCTTTTAAAGTTTCGGAGCGAATTCCATCGGTACCAGGAGATTTATTTGTTTTTAAACAAGAAATAGTATTTTTAACTTCTATATCACTAACAGGGAAAAGGGCAAAACTATTTTGAAGTGTTTTTTGCTTTGGTTTATATCCGGTATTAAGGGGAATTTTTTTTGCTAGATTAGGACCTATTTGTGTGAAAGTGCTGTTAATGTGATTAGCTATTTCATCTTTTTCAATTAATATGTTACCAAGCGAATTCTTCATGGAGTCAATGTTGAATTTTTTTTTGTTTTGTTGATCTCGTTGACAACATTCCAAAGTTGTTTAGATTCATATAACTACCTTGTTATCCCGCTAACAAGTACAAAAAAGAGCTTGCTGAAATAGCAAGCTTCTTTAGCAAGATCTATTAATAAATGACAGATCATATTGTTTAAAATCGACGATAAGAATACGGTATTCTGCAAGTCTTGCTATGATAGCAATATCTTTTGAAATTAGCTCCATAATAATATTGCTATGGCAAACAGAATCGACCTGATTATTTTGGAAAATGATGAAGAACCGCATGGTTTAAATAAACTTAAATAAAATAATAAATTCCTGTAATTAAAAAAAAAAAAAACTACAGGAACAAAACAATGTTTAAAATGTCACTATAACATTTTAACGGATACAATAGACGCCAAAACAAACAATGCCAAGCCAAACAGAAACAAGAATCCGGGAAATCGCATCAAAAGACAAATGACAAGCAGCATACCACTATGGATGATATTAAATTCGGATACATTCGGCTTCCCTTATATTTCATAAATCCCTTTCGCAAACTTACGGAATTAGCGTTTTGCGATAACGGCAATAGGGTAATTCTGTAAATATTTTGATATGCGCATACCTAGATGTCAAATAATACCGTACGCAATTAGCGTATCACGGTATTGGCGCTTGCCCGATCTCTCTAATATTTCGAGAAGAAAATCCAACGATATTCAGTAAATTTGTAAAGTGGCTCTTTACAGCTTTCAATCGCTTATACAAGCGCTTCAGACCATCCATATTACTATTACCATATTACGAAAAATACGTTTAGAAATTCATTTTTTATGGCTCCATAATAGGAGGTGACGGTCTTATAATAAAACAAAAAGAATTTGCAACGCAAATCTAGGATAATACAATTGAAGCAGATGCTGTATCAATATAAAATCTTTTTGGATTTCAGTTTCGTTAAAGCCGAGCACCAATAATCGTATATACAGGACTATAACTAAATTGAAAACCTGGAAAACTGGAAAGCCTTTATGATAATGTGAATACGTGACAATGCCCGTTTGATCAGTCTTTTTTTTGTTTGAAGTGTGTTTTGTTTCGAATTCTCATTACTTTCGAAAGGTTCTAGAGCAATGTTGAATTCTACGCCGAAGGTTAGAAGTAAAATATGTTCTTTTTTTTCAATTAGTTAAAAAAAACATTTTTGTTTAATTAAATATTTATGTATATTACAAAATTTGTAATTTTAATTAGGTTATGTATGGAGTGTTAGTACAATGCAACTTGTGCCGCACTTTTTAAGTTGTCCAATTTTAGAATTAAAGTTATTAGATTATTAAAGCTAAGTGCAATATATCAACAAGTTCGCCATATATTTATTCTAGAGAACTATGGTGAAATTAATATATTTTTGAATAGAACGATAGAGCACCATGCAACTTTAACAAAATGTCAATATCAAACTATAAAAAGTGTTTGAATTATTGATAGAGTTGATATTGACCTTTGTTCAAATAAACCATTTAAACAAGTACTACTGATAGTCAACTTGTCCGAATGAGAAAATTTATGTACCAACAGAAATAACGTATTCGTCACTAAATCCATTTATGTTCAAGAAATTTTTTTTGTCTGTTTGTATATGATGACTTTTGTCATAACAGTTTCATCTCGGCAACATATCTTAGGTAGAGGCTATTGGTTATAGGTAGATGAATTTCATTTATAAAGGGATGTCACAACAGAAGGCATGGTTAAATGTAGTGGTGAACAGCAAACGTGACTGGACTTTGGTCTGCTCTAACCATGGGGGTATAATACTAATGGAGATGCCATGAGGCAATTGTTTCCCATAAGATACTTGTTATTAAAAATGATCTCACTGGGCGTGACATAAATGGTAGTCTAAGCAGGGTCGTATTTAGATAAAATTAAAATCAGCTGTGCAGAATTACAACTCTTAAATGAGATACATAAGTACCTAAGATTTGTTTCAACATGTCCAATCCAAAATTAATCGAATTTATTGCACAAGTATGACTTCTATAGTATTTGATGACCCTTTTGCGATTGAATTAAATTAGATAAATATAGCCAAGACTAAACAAGCCTTAGAAATAGATTTATCAACTGTGCTGCATGATATTCGGAAAACTTTAGATTTTATGAATTATTTTAAAACAAATTTTACAAATTTTACAGTTTTTAATAATTTTTCACATTTTAAACAAATTTGTATTACATCTTCTGATGGATTTTTAAACCAGTTGTGTTCTTTATATTCTGAACATTTAACATTTTCTAAACATGCAGAATATGTAACTGATACATGTAATGAAAATAATGAGTACATACCTTAGAGAATAGTCAAATTTAACAATCTACATTTAAAACACTATTCATATATATTTGTTAAGCACTACCAAAAAAGTGTAATTCAAAAAAGCAGAATCATGTCTTTCCTTGTATTATAGGATGTTACCGTTATACAAGTATACTGAAACCTTGTTACAACAAAATTAAACTAATGTTATTTATAAATACAATAACTCTTGTACATATAATCAAACACAAATTAGTTTCTGAATATTTAATAAGAAACACTAGATATATAACAGATAATCATAACTATCTAATCTGAGACAGAGAAGACTTAGGTTTTCATAATAGACTTTTCAATACAATAATTTGCCCCATTTTGTAAAGAACTTAAACATTATTCAGATATATAAGAGAGGATGTAATTTAAAGTGTACAGATATAACTGATAGTCAAATGTTATTGTTCACATTACATGATGAAATAGTTTTTAGTGATAGTTGTTCTATTTCTAGCAAAGTTAATTATAAAATTGTTTGCAATTAAGTTTATTTTTTATATAATAAAGAACAATTAGAAATGTAAGTAAATATAATTAGTACAGCACTATATTTAAAATTTAATTTTATTATAAAGTTAAAGTAAACTATTTTAGTTTAAATTTAGTTGTTTAATAGTAGTTTGTGCAACAAGAGTGGATATAATGTATACAGTCTACACGAGTTGTATAGTATATTTTTTCTACGACCAACTAACGAAAATTTACAAATAAAAAAAAATATTTTAGGTTATTAAGACAAAATAACTAATTTTAAAATAATTTATGACTCTTAATAATCTTTTATATAAAATAAACGAAAAAAAAAAAAAGAAAAAAAAAACATTTAATTTTCCCTATCCGAGAATCGAACTCGAGTGTTCCATGTGAAAGGCAGGAACCCTCACCGCAGGACTATCTGGCGTCCAGTTTTTTCTTTAATACTCGTAATTAAAATGACTTCACATATTTTCAATTAAATTAACAAATTATTTATAATTATAGACGAAATAAAAACAGAAATGCTATTATTTATCGATTCTACACAAGAATGACCCATACTAAGAATTAGTTTAACATAATTGTCACTTATTTAAAATTTTATAAATAATAGCAGTCGGTTGATCAACATATGAACGGTGAATGGTCGATTTAATTTTTTTGCAGTGTTCTCACTACCTAGAATGGATATGAAATATATCCGTTTAGTTGACGGCAATAGCATACTTTTTCATTTTGTATTCTGTGCGTAGATAAGCTAATATCCAAGTGGGTGTAGAATAAATTATTTCCGAGACTAAGCAAGTCAGCATCCATTCATAATTTTAATAATTGCATATACAGGATGTTAGTAAATAAGTGCGACAAACTTCAGGGGGTGCTTCAGCATGAAAAAATAATGACAGTTTGCTATATAAACGTATGTCTGAAAATGCTTCGTTTTCCAAATACGGGGTGTTAAAGTTTTTCTGAAACCGTCAAGATATGCAAATTAAATTTGGTGGATTTTAAGAGGTAGTTATTCCGCATTTTTTTACATGCAATTAAGAATTTTATGATAATCATTGGCGTGCATACGGGTAATGATCTCAATTCATTTAAAGAAAAAAATTATACGCCACTGAGATATTTTAAATTAAAAATCATTTTTGAATTCCTCATTAAATTTGTCAAAAAAAAATATTTTTGGCCTTTTTTTCGTGTGGGGCGCCGTTTTTATGCAAAAAAATAAAATATCTTAACACGTATTTTCCATTTCTTTAATACATTATTATCTAATAGCGACGCTAGTACTAGTAGGCTATTGTCAACACTCTTTTATCGAAAACAATGGAAAATTATACAAACGTGGAATTGTCAGACATGCATTTTGTCTATGGTCGAAGTAATGGAAATGGTCGGCAGGCTCGACGATTGTGTACTGAGTTGTATCCAGGACGTAGGGTACCCCATCACACAATATTTGATCGCCTTCACCAACGTTTGCGCAAAAATGGTACATTTAAGAAACAAACGGCTGACTGCGGGCGCCCTCGAGAAGTACGAACTGTGCAACTAGAAGAAGCAGTGCTCGAGTTAATTGCGGAGTCACCGGAAACAAGTACTCGTAAAATTGCCAACATATTAAATGTAAGCAACTTCACTGTATTTAGAATTCTTAAAGAACAGCAGTTGTATCCGTTTCATATTCAACGTTTGCAAGCTCTACTACTCAGAGACTTTCTTCCGCGCCTATTTTTTTTCCAATGGATTCTTCATCAATCCGCTTAAATTCCTAATTTTTTAAATAGAGTTTTGTTTACTGACGAAGCTAATTTTGGTCGAGAGTCTATACGAAATTTCCATAACAATCACTTATGGGCTGAGGAAAATTCACATGGAATCTTTGAAGCTCATTTTCAGCATCAGTTTTCGGTAAATGTATGGATTGGGGTAATTGATGATAATTTAGTCGGTCCATATTTCCTCACACAACGACTAACAGGCAACTCTTACCTTAATTTCCAACAGTAAGAGTTACCTGTTCTTCTTGAAGAAACTCCTCTACAGCTGAGACAATACTTATGGTTCATGCATGATGGTGCACCAGCACATTTTAGCATTGATGTACGAAATCACTTAGATGCAGTATATGCAAATCGTTGGATAGGTAGGGGAGGTACGGAACATTGGCCTGCTCGATCGCCGGATTTAAATCCTCTGGATTTTTGCATTTGGGGTTTTCTTAAGTCACTAGTTTATTCCACTCCCGTCGAAAATGTCGGAGACCTGAGGAACTGAATTATAGCCCGCTGTGAGACAATAAGAAATACAGTAGGACAATTTGCGCGAATACGACAATCAATGCGGCGAAGAGTTGAATCTTGTCTCACGTCTGAGGGAGGTCATTTTCAGTATTTGTTGTAGCTTTGCGCCTATTTAAAATTTTATAAGTGTTATTTTCTGTTATTGTTCTAGTTTAATATTATTGTATTAGATAGTTCTTGATAATGTATTAAAGAAATGGAATATACGCGTTAAGGTATTTTATTTTTTTGCATAAAAACGGCGCCCCACACGAAAAAAAGGCCATTTATATTTTTTGTGAAAAATTTAATGAGGAATTCAAAAATGATTTTTAATTTGAAATATCTCAGTGGCGTACCATTTTTTTCTTTAAATGAATTAAGATTATTACCCGTATGCACGTCAATGATGAACATAAAATTCTTAATTGCATGTCGAAAAATGCGGAATAACTACCTCTTAAAATCCACCAAATTTCATTTGCATATCTTGACCGGTTTCAGAGCAATAAACAAATCGTCGTCAGTTTTTAAGAAAAACTTTATTATTATAAAACGAAGCATTTTCAGACATACGTTTATATAGCAAACTGTCATTATTTTTTTATGCTGTATCACCCCCTGAAGTTTTCGCACTTATTTACTAACACCCTGTAGATACGAGGGATACATATTCTAAACTCTAACGCGCGAAGTTGAGACAAAAAAACCGAAAAATATTTCACAGTAGCACAAAATAATATGTATTTTACAATATTTGATTAACTGAGAGTAGAAAAGCGTCCATAGTTTAGCAATACATTCGCTCCTGTACTACCGTTGTCCTAGATTTAAAAATCCAAAGTAACAAATACAGGAGGCCAATGTAAACGGAAAATAAACGGTCTCTTGACATTTTTTATTTTTATATAAAGTAGGTTTTTAAAAAATATTTTTTATACCTGTTGCTCTAGATTTATAACATTCAAACTTGGGGCAGCCATGAGTGAGTTAGTTAAATAAAAAGGTACTTTGGTTTTATAGTATGTAACGTTCAGATATAATGTTTCAGCATATTGTTATTTATATTTTAACAAACATTATTTTTGTTGTTTAAATAATCTGTTACAATGAACCACCTAGGTACAGCTTCTGGAACAAATTCATAAAAACCTGTAATTTTACACTGGCTATCAGGAACCGAGTTGCACAGTAATTTTTTTTATTCATTTGACAAAAACTACAAATGAATTAAAAGAAAAGAGTGGTAGGTTTTTTTATCTCAAAATGTGGATATAAGAAATTATATAGAAAAAGCTAGTATTCAATATCCTCTAGATAAAAAACAGAAACATGTTTAAATGAATATATTAAATAAAATAAGAGCATTTTTTAACAGATATATTTATTTGTATTATAAAAATAATATATGTTTATGTCAACTAACTTATGTTCGGTATATGTAACAATTTGTAAAGATAACTGTTCTATAAAGGTTTTACACAAGGGCTGAAGATATCACAGTTCGAAATTCCTTTTATTGACCATAATACTTTTTCTTTGGAATGAAAGCATTAGTTCCTGTTTTTCAGTTAAGCTCCATAAATCAATTCATATTTTAATCTGAACGGTACTCAAGCGCAGTAAAGTTACAACAACTAAATAATATAATGAACTTTTAAAATGAAATTCAATTTATATTTAGAATTAAATAAGTTAACTAACATTTTTTACCATATGAATTTATTAAAGTTAATAATGTGAATTTTCAATTTCTATTGATGAGATAGTTACTCATCTGCGTTTTAAAATATCAATACATGACTTGGCTTTGACACAAAACTCTGTGTAGTAAAACTACTAATCGGAATAAGAATTATTTATGAACTTAAAAACGTGGTCAAAATATTTGATATAATAATTATATATCAATTGCCACTGCCACTGGTAAAATCTAAAATTTAAATAAACGTATTCTAATAATAAGATATTATTCATATTTAAATAAATCGCTTATTACCATGTTTTAGAAATAAATAAAGTGTAACTCTTAAATTAATAAACATATTCCAAATAATTTAAGATCTCTTGCGTTATGTTAATAAAAATTAAACAAAATGTCTCACCATTTATTTGGTATTCTTTTTTTGTACTTCCATGTCTCTAATAGCTCTGCTATCAACTAGTTCTGGTAAGGTATATTCCATTAAAAAAAAATATTTTGCATCTTTTCTTCCCAAAAGTTGTCATTATGAGAAATTTTCTTCACTTTTATTCCTCGAAGAGTCCAAACGCACAAAATGCAAAACTATATTTGTGTAATGTGAAGCTAGCCCTAAATTTGAAAATACCAGTTGTGGTTCTCCTTAATGGTATTGCACTTTTCCCAAAAAGTTATTTCTTTACTGCATATTCCTTCTTCTTGTAGTGAGAAAACATCGAAGCCAGTTAAGAGCTGATTCGGCTAGATCTCTCATATGCCTCAATTCTTGGTTTACCTCAAAGTTATTATAATATTTTTAATATAAATTATTTAAAATCATTAATATTTTTTTATGATTCGATAAAATTTATGAATATTTATTTTTATAATGTTAATAGATATTTTAACGTATCTATTTGAAATGTTAGTTTTTTTATTTTTCAAGAATAATATTATCTTTTAATGATCTCGGCAAGATTCGAGATCGAGATTCTCTAAAAGTCGAGATTGAGAATTGGAGATTTTACGAGATCGAGAACGAGATTTGCAAAAAACTCGTCTCGTCTTGTGCGCACCACTACCTAAATCTCATAATTACTGCCCGTATTTTGATCCATCTCTCCTGCGTTTATCCTATAAATAACCATAACTATTTTTCTATGAAATTAGAAAATTCAAAATGCACACTTAGCAATCTCTTTAGACTATTAGGCTTGTGCTAAATACTCTGTTAAATGGATAGTTAACTGTATTAATCATCATTCATGCACGAAATTGATTGGAGTTTCGCTCGGAATGACTTGGCAGTAAGTCAGATAATTGATAAGCTTGCAAATAGCTTCAATTTCTACGGCGATTTTACTGTTAAAAGAGGAAAGAAACATTTCATGCATAAGAAATAAACGTTACCGCTAATTTTCTAGCTATATGAACCTCAGCATTGTCATCAATTGGGCGGTTTTCGAGTTAATTGAGCTTGGAATATTTTCAATTAAGCATTTCTTAAATTACAATTTTAAGAAAATTGCAACATTCTTATCATCAAACTAAAGTCATTTAAACGTCATTGTAATATTATGAAATAACTTTCAGCGTTTATAAATTGGTATAATTTTTCAAATGTTCCCACTAAACAAGTGAAGAAGAAGGTTTCAGTTTAGATTATAGAAAGTAATCTGAGGGTTCAAAATCTATAAATGTGACTATAATTGTATTAAAATTGTAAATGGGATAAATCCTTAGATAATAGAACTGGCGTCCATTTCGAATGACAAAACCTAAATTTCTGTATCCTTCTTTCTGAATAGTAATGACATGTTCAATAAAGTTTAACTTAGCTTCGAAAAGAACTCCAAGACCTCTAAAAGAATAAAAGGAAGACATTGATTGATATTAATATTGTTGACAGTGAAATTATACTCAATCGGATTTAGTTTATGAGTGAAGCTGATAGAATTGTACTTAGATATGTTTAGTGATAAGTTGTTAGAATTACACCAAAGGTTCAATTTATTTAAGTCCTCCTGCATAATCGAACAGTCATCATTACTGGAGATTGATTTAAACAATTTTAAATCATCGGCATAGAGTATTACATGATAGGTTTTCAGTAATGTCATTTACAAAGATGGAAAATAAAAGTGGTCCTAGAACTGAACCTTGAGGGATACTGGAAAAATCTTTTATACAAATTGACTAAAACCCATGGTATTCAACTTTCAATTTACGATTACCTAAATATGATTTAAAGATACACAGAAAAGACGTAGTGAGTCCAATATTGGAAAGCTTGTTCAAAAGTATACTATGATTAAGGCGATCAAAGGCCTTGGAAAAGTCAGTATATATAGCTTCAACTTGGCCACTCCTATTAAGATATTCCGCAACATATTGTGTAAAGCATATCAGATTGGTCGATGTGGATTTGCCTAGAAAAACGCCGTTTTCTGCCGTAGATATAATCAATTTTACATGAGCGAAAAGTATTTTATATATGACATTTTCGAAAACTTTGCTGAAATTGTAAATGATGGACATAGATCTGCAGTTTTCTATCACATATTTTGATTCTTTTTTAAACATTGGACAGATTTTAGATATCTTCTAATAACTTGGAAAATTCCCATCTCGTAAGAACATATTAAAGACCATGCTTAAAAGTTTGTCTAAAATATTTGCACAATCTCTTATTTATAATGCCGGAATATCATCTGACCCTCTAGTATTTTTTAGTTTAAATCTTCTAAGACCTTTAATAACATCTTCTGTAAGTAGCGGAATGTTACAACTGTTAATATTAACATTATCTAGTTTAGATATATCAATTTTAGACGAATTAGTGTTCGATGACTGAAAATATGTAGCAAATGCATTAACAATGTCTTATGAATTGTTTAAAAGATTATTATCAAAACAGTTGGTAAACTACTAGTTTTTCTTTAAATTTATATACTGCCAAAAATAATTGGGGTTAAAAGATATTCTATTCTCAATATTTGTCATATAATTCCTGTAGTTTATTGAAATGTCGCGTTTAATTTTTGACCTAAGAATTCAAATCTGAGTATAAATTTCAGCCTCTAGTGTCCTTTTATACAAACGATAAAGAGCTGATTTTTTCCTGAAATCCGAGATAGTATTTCTATTAAACCAAGGAGGGTGTTTTAAGTTGCACCTTGCTGCAGTTTTTGATATATTAGCGGTAATTGCGGAACTTAAGATAAGAATAAAACAAATCGCAGGTCTCCTCAGAAGTTGCGCATGCATTAAAACTACTTTAATTAATTCTACAGGTACTATGGTAGAGTTGAAGAAAATTTGCCTCTTTAAAATTATTATATAATTTACTAGACATAGCAAAACTGGTATTTATTTGTGAAAATGAAAAATGTAAAATATCTTTGTTAACTAATGGATCAAGTGAACGATTTACAGCGATGTCAGATCTACTAAAGATTAAATCGAGTAAACGGTTTTTAAAATTAATAGTATTATTATATTGTCTTAAAGCTAATAATTCGGTCATAAAAGACATCGTATATAAATATCATTACTAGAAGAGGAAGGAGTATAATGTAATATTACATACAGATTGCTATTCGAGACTGAAATTTCTAAACCAAGTACGTCAATAGAAGGAGTAGAAGTAGTCAGTGCAGGAAGATTCAGTCCTAATGCATGGTATTCTTTCTTTAAAGCAATTAATACACCTCCCTTTTAGTAGTATTGGTAATATTAAAATAATTGTCATAACTACATATTATTCAAAAAATAATTCAGAGTCGTACACAGAAGAACTCAACCAAGTTTCTGACTGTGCTAACATGCACGGACTTTCTTAAAAACAGACAGATACGAACATCAGACATACACAAAAACGTAGACAGAGGTTGCCCGCAAGGATCCAGTCTAGGACCAATATTGTGGACATTACTGTTGAACTCATGGTTTGGGGCAATAGACGAGACAGAACAACTAGACGACAACGACGTGGCTCAGGCTTTCGCGGACGACCAGATTCTCATTCTAACAGAAACATCTCTACAACAAATACAAGACAAATGAACAGCAATCTGGCGTGCGTGCGAAGGTTCGGCAAAAACAAACAAACTAACATACAATAAGACAAAAACAAGACTTATGGTTGTACCTCACAAAAAAACTAGACCACTCCGCATAAAAATCGACGATATGCCAGTGACGATGGAGGATAGTCTGGTCTATCTCGGAGTGACCCTGGATGTCAGATCGCTTTGGATCGAGCATACCCGGAGAACCAGACAGGAAACCCTAGACATATCAAATAAATTATTCTACATCGCGGGTCAAAACTGGGGCCGTAAATTTTACGATTTAACGATATATAAAACTAATGATAATGTATGGGGCCGAAATCTGGGAACATAGACATGCGGACTCAAGAGTTATAAGACATCTACAGGCGACGAAGAGACCTTTTCTGTTAGCTATCGTCAAGGCATACCGAACTGCGCCCACCTTGTCACTGCATGTACTGGCGGGGGTTACACCCCTCCAAGTGGATGCTAGAGCAAGCTGGGAAACAAATAACGTAACCAGACAGGCACCAAAAAATTACAGGACCAGAACAACGGAAAGGATACACCCGGCAATAAGACATACAGTATACACACAAACCGACTCCACAATTAGATACACCATATGTACTAACGCTGCAAACCAAGACGAGACAAACCACATAGGAATGACCATCTGGAACAAAAACGAACTAATAACGACAAGAAGATTTAGAATAACAACGGACTGTGACATTAATACACTAGAAGTACTCGGAACACAACTCGCAACCAAACACATACTACAACACATTGACGAAATTAACAGGACCATAGAGTTACAAACTCAAAGAACACAATAAATAACATACAGAACTACAAAACGACCAACAAACTCATACTTAGCAAACACAAAACCACAAACACACTCAAAAACAGAAACATAAACATGCACTATAAATGGAAAAACAGAAACGAATACAAAATCAAAGAAACACACAAAATAGCACACGACAACGACCTACAAACTATTCCTGTAATATTCGACAACTAACATACTACACTAAGGAACACCACCAAAAGACAAAAAATAACATACTGGCAATACATATGGATCAGGGGCCAAACAGGGAGACCCACACACACCAGTTTCAACAGGGTAGGAACAAGCTGGATGGGACTTACATGGAAAACAATACAATTACTTACGGGACATGGCAACATAAAGGACTACTACATACGTTTTAACCTCAGACCCGACATAGACCCCAACTGTGACCACTGTGACATCGAAGAGACATTACACAATATCATCATGGACCAACAAAGACAAACAGCTCGACAAACACTGACAAACAGGCTGAGGACAAAAGGACTGGACTACTCACCAACTAACATAGACAGACAAGATAATAAAAAAACATAGTATTGATGTTGTGCGTCTTCCTCCTTATCACTGCAAACTTAATCCTATTGAATTGATATGGGCACAAGTTATAGGATATGTAGGTCGACATAATACGACAATTAAGTTAAAATATGTAGAATCATTGTTAGAAACCTTCACATCACTTGTTGCGAAGGAAAATTGGCACAAGGCAATCGAGAATGTGTTAAAAGAAGACGAAAACATGGATTCTGGACAAAATCTTGAATATCGATACTACAGTGCCACCTTTAATAATATCAGTAAATAATGACTTATAAAATGAATATAGCGATTCAGAGACTTTCAAATTTCCTTATCTTCGGGAGTAGGTAAAAATATCTATTTTATATCTAAATATTATAACCATATCAGTAAAATCACCACACCTTATAACTGCCGGATGTTTAAAATCACAGATTTTGTTTAAGCCGCCTGTGCTGTACAACCCCCATAACATTTTGATTTATTACTCCGTGTATAACATTTTGATTTATTACTACGTGTCAATTGCGATTTTACTATAGGTCGATTTTCTTTAATTTAGTCCAGCGATATTAAAATAATTATTGTCTCTTCTGACTTTATTATCACACTCAAATTCAAATACACTTTTATTGTAATTGGATTGAAATATTGATTTCGTTTAATCAAAAACCTGCAGCTATATTTTTGTTCCTTCAAACTGAGTTTATTTGCATGTGGTGTATTAACAAAATAATCTCTAAATTCTTTTCTAACTACATTTCCAATTCCATAAATCTTGTAAAATGGAGACTTCGGGGATTAAAAATTTGATAAAGGCAACAATTTCATCCCTTGCAACGGCCGGATTTTTTGCAATTAACGCGATATATTTGCTGGGAGTAGCCCGAATAAATCTAATTTCTTGCTAAAAACTTGACAGTTTAACTCGTAGCAGTTTTCCCGACATTTTCAATTTGTTGGTGTTGAATTTAAAGCAGGCATTGCTGACACAGCTCCAAAATAGAGATAAAGGATTACTCTTTTTCCAATATGTTACGTACGAACGCGAGAAAATTGAGCAATTATTTCATTAATTTAACTGTCAACGTTGTTATTGTTGACAGTTTGAAAAACAAGCAAGTTCATTTAAGTTAAACATGAAATATGAAGAATATTTTTATATTATTAGAAGATTAGTAATGTACTCATTACTTAGCTTATACAGATCGTAAAAAATAACTTTCCATACCAGCATACGCAAAGTGCATTATCCTCACTTGTTAGTAAATAGTATATTTCGAATGCGGCGCCTTCAATTATTTCTTCGTTAGAAAGTCAAATGTCAACTATGAAACCCGATATATCTTCTGACATTTCTTCATTAGAAAGTAAAGTTTTGTCTGAAATTTCTTCCTTAGAAGAAAAGGTGACTTCTGATATATCTTCTTTAAAAACAGAAATTTCTTCCGACAAAATGTCTTCACTAAAAACTCAAATTTCTGCTGATGTCTCCGTCTCATAAACGTTAATGATCACCCAATTTCCATCAAGAAAGAGACCAGAATCGGAACTTTTGTACCAGTAACTTCCATAATTTGTCAAAAAAACAACTTTTGATAATTCCAACGACAAATTGGAGCAAATCATTAAAGTTGCTAGTAAATCTCTAAATCAATTAAAGAAAAAAAAATAAAGGAATTTCTTTAACCATATCGTGGAAAAACTTCTGTTGAAAAACACAAAATTGACATTGGTGATGCCAGCTCGAAGATTACCAAAGGCCAAGAGAGCTGAATCCGAAAGAATTGTTTGGAAAATAAAAAAAGACAGGGTGATAGAACGTTCTACCAGCCCATGGGTCTCTCTGGTAGTCCTCGTCCAGAAAAAGCATGTAACTACCAGCTTCTGTGTGGACTACCGTCAGTTGAACAATATTACCAAGAAAGATAGTTATCCTCTGACATGAATTGACGATACCTTGAACACATTGGCCAGAAGTAAAGTATTTTCTATCTTTGACTTAAAGTCTGGATATTGGCAGGTGGAAATGGACCCGGTAGACTGCTTTTATCACCGGATTTGGATTGTGACAATTCAATATGATGTCATTTGGACTATGTAATGCCCCCGCGACATTTGAAAGACTTATGGAAAATGTATTGAGAGGGTTACTCCGGAAAACATGCCTGGTTTATTTAGACGTCATCATAGTCTTGAAAAAGAAATTTGATGAACATCTAAAAAACTTAGATGATTTTAAAAGACTTCAAGCGGCCCAAATGATGCTAAACCCCAAAAAATGCCAGCTTATCAAAATAAGGTTAATTACCTGGGTAATATAGTCAGCAAGAATGAAATAAGGAAAAAGTCGCTTCTATCAAAGAGTGGCCACAACCAACTGATAAACATCAAATAAGAAGTAAATATTATAAATTAAAAATGCAAACGCAAAGCAATATCAACATAAAATTTTCACTAAAAATCAAGCTCTATAAGGCAATGAATGCTATTGATTCTTATATAAAAAAGAATACCTAAAAATAGGGGCGTAAGGGGGTTGAATATTAAAAAAAATAGTCAGAAAATAAAAACGATGTCAACTTGGAATCTTTAGGACAAATCAAGCACTACAAATAGATGAAGTCTATTTATTCTAAAGCAAAAATTTAAGGTTTGTTAATTTGTGAAAAGTATAATATAGAATTAAATATCTTTATTCTAGTTTTTATTTTTGTTGAGTGCTAAAATTTCTTTACAGTTTTGACATAAGCCTACTTTAGTTTTATATATTCTTATATAAACAATAACAACCTCTAGATCGTCTTGAAGCTTTACTTTAATTTCTTGTATAATTTTAAATTAAATTAAATAGTTTTAAATTAATAAATTATAAATAGAAAAGCCAGTAAGAAGTATAAGATGGTTGCCTGTAAACACCGATGGGTAAAGCTATAATAAGGAATAAAAAGGAAAGGCATATATAACCTAAAAATTGCATAAAATGATTTTCAGATTACTATAAAAATGTTCTTTAACAAAAGAATTGTAAACAAAAATGGATAAAATAAACAGATAATTATTAGATCAGTTTGTAGTTGCAATAATTATTATAGTTGGTACAGTAGTTAGTTTCGTTATATGAAATCATTTATACTTAAAGCCGATAATACCGATCAAGGAGAAGCGACAGATTGGTGTTTTCAGTGTACCGTTTTCTTACGCGCATGTGCGAAAATAAGTTGTGTATCACTCAAAATCATGTTATCTGTCAAAGTCAGTCCAAGTTGTGTTTAGTCTGTGAGCTGTTAAGTGATATTTTTTGGTGTTTCTTTGTGTTGTAATAGAATGTCTGGATCTGGATATTCTTGTGGATACCGTTCTTGTTCGTCCAAAACCGGCCAAGGATTAAGTTTATTTACTTTTCCAAAGGACTACGAACACTAAATATGATTATTAATTGTTATTAACCCTAACTACTTCAATGTAATTAAATCACATTACAACATTTGCGCATGGACTATAACAATGATTTCAGATAATTTGCCAAACTATTTCGCTCAGTGTAGAAAATAAGTATGTTTTCTCAGCGTATTAAGTTGTGTATTAATCAAAGTCATGCTGTGAAAAAGGTCCATCCGATATCAAAGGCACCGACAGCTTCTGTCGCTTCTCCTTGATCGGTATTTTCGTCTAAAAGTGTGTGTTTTTATCGCCACAAGGGTGATATGAGATACTATCAAGTAATCAGAAGTGTGTGCTATGTGTACTGCAACTTACTAGCGCCCTTTTCCTCTCATGGTAATTTTTTTTTAGCATCCTAACTAGCAAAGTAGCTATATACCCTTTAGTTAACAAGACTGTTACAATAGCAATTTGTGTATTAAGAGCAGAAAGTGGCACTTTGGCAGCTAAGACTACCAAAGGACTTTCTGTTCAAATCACACACAAGACTTTTTCTACCAATAAATTAAAAAAAATTTAATTTAATAAGAAATTGGTTACCTTCTTTTTAATAATATTGTAAGTTTATTTGACATAAGCCTACTCTTGGAAGAGAAAAAAATGGTTCAGTACGTATATGTCAATAATTATTTATGATTTAATCATTTAATTATTTACAGAAAATACTGTTGAATGATTTAAAATATTTGGAAATCAATTTAATATTTTAGATAAGCCTATATTTTGTTTTAAAATACTGATAGCTTTCTTTTATTTAATTCAATTGAAAACAGAAATGTATGCTATACTATAGCGCACGTGTGCGTAACTTATGACAATTCGCGCAAAACGTTAACTTTCTAGTTAGATATGAATGTGCCAAAACCTACTTTGGATTTTTAATGTAGAAAAATATATTATTGGTATTATATTGCTCTTTCTAGAATGCTAATTTGTTTTACTAAAATTTCAGAAATCACTATTTTGTTCTATAAAACTAAAAATTATGTAAATTAGTTTTTTCAATATTCTATACATTTCAGGCTATAAAATTAAATTGCTTTTTAATGGTTCTATATTGTTTTTCAGGCCATCTTCAAAACTCTTTGGTTATACCCATATAAATCTTTCTTAAGGCCACAATAATAGTTTAAGAAATAATTATATAGATATTAGTGTGCGATAATTCTGCATTAATAACAATTTGCTTTCGATAAAAACATAACAGAAAATTATACAGGGTGTCCCATTAATGCGTGTTTGCTCTATATTTCCATTTGTGTTGTAGACACGCAAGCAAGTTATTATTAAAAGTTATATGTATTTAAAGACGGTATAATTTAAAGAAAAAATTGGGCATATAGGGTGTTAGGCTTATGCCAGGCAAATATAAATGGAAAGCCTTAGAATATTATTGAAAAATATTACGAGGCTGCCAAGAAGTTTTTTTTTTCTAAAATTAAAAAATAAAATTATCGCATTTTAAGTAGGTTAACAATTATTTCCAAATTGTTTAAAATCAAACTTATGAGATAATTACGAAAGCTTCCTGGGGCCACTTTTTCTATAAAAAAAAATATTATTATCTCGCAATTGTGACTTATTATCTCACAATTGCGACATATTATCTCGCAATTGTGAGTTATTATCACGCAATTGTTACTTATTATCACGCAATTGTGACTTATTATCACGCAATTGTGACTCACTATCTCGCAATTGCGACTTACTATCTCGCAATTGCGACTTATTATCTCGCAATTGCGACTTATTATCACGCAATTGTGACTTACTATCTCGCAATTGCGACTTATTATCACGCAATTGTGACTTATTATCACGCAATTGTGACTTACTATCTCGCAATCGCGACTTATTATCACGCAATTGTGACTTATTATCACGCAATTGTGACTAACTATCTCGCAATTGCGACTTATTATCTCGCAATTGCGACTTATTATCACGCAATTGTGACTTACTATCTCGCAATTGCGACTTATTAACACGCAATTGTAACTTATTATCACGCAATTGTGACTTACTATCTCGCAATTTTAGAAACATAAATGACATTTTGTGTCTAATACACTTACAAAAGAAATGATAAATTGAATATTTGAACGAGTATCTACCAGAATGTAACGACGATATTTAATTCTATTTTAAATGCCAACTTTTGCAATGTTGAAATTGCTTAGTTTCTGAATGTAATAATACAAAATTATGTTTTATTTTGGCGAAGGAAAAATTCTTTTAATTGTTCTTTTCTCTTTAATGTGATGTTTCTATTTTTGTATATTTTATAATTTGGTGTATGTACTACTAAAATCAGTATTTTTTTATCATTTATTTTTGTATGACAGGAGATTAAAAATACTGAGATTAAAACTACTATACTTCGGTAGGATCAATTATTTCTTCAACAGTAACCAATCTCCTTAATCAACCAAATAAAAAATACTACGGTTTGAGCCGTACCTACGTGTCATTGCCAGTATTTCTCGTTGGTATCTTATGTTTCTATTTGTCCTAAAAATGCATTATTCACAAATATTTATTTTATTTTACCATTTAAGACTGTTTTCTATTTTTTTTTTTGAGTGATAACTTGTCACGGTTTCAATACTAGTATTTTATTAAGTTATCTGTTTCACTTTTTAATAAACTATTTGCATTGAATGTTGAAGTATTTAAATGTTTTTACAACTATAGTGGTCATTGCAAATGAAATAATATAAGATATTCTTTATTTATATACGACATATTTTCAGAAATGTAACTTCAATAGGAAATATACAACAGTAATCAAAAATTTAGATAGTTTTCTTTTGAACAACTGCCTACATAATGTTTGTTTTTTATAAATTTTAAAAATACCTAGGTAAGTTAAAAAATTAACATTAAAAAAAACCAAAGTGGTTATGTGTATTACTTTATTGCATATTAATATTTAAACAAGTTAGATAAAATTGTTCCTAAATTTTGTTTTTGATCCTCACTTAAGAGTCCTGTTAAATTTATTAAGTAGGTTATAATATTTCAATAGCAATTATGTAAATAATAAATATAAAAATTCTGCCTTTATATTCATTTCTTTCACTTCATTATATTAATTATGATATCTCTTAAATTGACATATAAATCTACAAGGCTGTATCGATCATCACTAAACATAAAATTATTTTCATTCATTAAAAAAGTGCATAATTCAAAGAGATCATTATCGCATATAGTTTCTGGAAACGTTGCTTCATTTTTGCAGGCTTCAAAATCGATGATGTTAACTGGACACAGGAAGTCCTTTATGTTAAATGTCTGGGGGTTTTCGAACATTACAACTGGCCTTCCATTTTAACAAAAATTTTGTCTACTTCTGGTTATACGGTGACAATTCCACTACCTCACAATTGTGTTTGTATTAAATTAATTTAGTGGATTTATCTTTATTTTCCATAAAAAGTGAGGCACAAAAACGGCGCCTTCTATTATTCATGTTTAAGAAAAAAAAAATTTTATATAAAAGTTGGTGCTTCTCTTAAACCCCCATATTACCTCAATTAGAACGTAAGAAGGAAAGACAAAGTAATAAATGAGTTATTACCATTATTGGGTTCTATGTGAAGTATGAACTAGTGTTCCTTTTTACCCACCTGCAATTATTTTTGGATCATTCGTATTCGAAGATGCTTTCAACCAAATGATAAACCTCGAGTATCCATCAATAGCGCCATTTATTCATATACCATATGGTTTTAGTTTATCATATGAGTCAAGATGCCATAAAAAATTGGGACCAGTATTATTATATTGCCTTCTATGCAGTTTTCGTCTTGTTCTTAGTTCTACTCCAGAAGGATCTAAGTTTTGTAATATTAAACGAACCATATTCTGCGAAACAGAGAAACCATTTTGAATGCATTTCAAATGCATCCATCTATAGCCATGGAGTTGGGAAGAATTTTGTAACTGATGGTCTATAAAAGATACTAAAATATCAGCTCCACTGAAATATTTTTTTCTAAACAACTTGTTTTTGTTTAAAATCCTCTTTAGTTGTCGTTTTGATATATTTGTTGAAAATCTCTCTTTCAGTATGTTTCGAATTTCACTATAATTACATCCATTTAAAAAAATAATGCATAATAAGATTATTTCTTGATCTTGAATCCATCGTCTATTGTTGCAAATATCTTAAAAGATGGTTAAAATTGTAAAACAACTTAATGAGTTATACATATGTTTAAAAACTCAAAACTCACCTGAAACTACTACAAGCTCGAGAATGGAGAATCACTTTACTGTTATTTCATGAAACATTGACCAAAGCTCACCATTTTAAGCAGACATGTAACGGCAAAATAACTCACAATTGCGTGATAATAAGTCACAATTGCGTGATAATAAGTCACAATTGCGTGATAATAAGTCGCAATTGCGAGATAGTAACTCACAATTGCGTGATAATAAGTCGCAATTGCGAGATAGTAAGTCGCAATTGCGTGATAATAAGTAACAATTGCGTGATAGTAACTCACAATTGCGTGATAATAAGTCGCAATTGCGTGATAATAAGTCGCAATTGCGTGATAATAAGTCACAATTGCGTGATAATAAGTCGCAATTGCGAGATAGTAAGTCACAATTGCGTGATAATAAGTAACAATTGCGTGATAGTAACTCACAATTGCGTGATAATAAGTCGCAATTGCGTGATAATAAGTCGCAATTGCGTGATAATAAGTCACAATTGCGTGATAATAAGTCGCAATTGCGAGATAGTAAGTCACAATTGCGTGATAATAAGTAACAATTGCGTGATAGTAACTCACAATTGCGTGATAATAAGTCGCAATTGCGTGATAATAAGTCGCAATTGCGTGATAATAAGTCACAATTGCGTGATAATAAGTCGCAATTGCGAGATAGTAAGTAACAATTACGTGATAATAACTCACAATTGCGAGATAACATGTCGCAATTGTGAGATAATAAGTCACAATTGCGAGATAATAATATTTTTTTTTATAAAAAAAGTGGCCCCAGGAAGCTTTCGTAGATAATAAGTAACGAACTGGTTTATTTTTAAAACATGTCATAAATATGGCTCATTTTAAGTTCAATTTACTTATTTTTTTTTAGATGCAACTCCCTGTATATTGTTTTAGCATTTAATTCGTTATGTATTTACCTATCCAAAGATACCAACATTTTTACCTATTATAAATATCTTATCGGCGCGTAATTGATCGATACCTGTTTTCTTATTGGATATACAAAGATATTTTTTATACAAAAGTTATAAGACCATATTTTACAATAAATATTCTTAAATATAAAGGTTATTCCGTTAATGAGAGTTGAACCAAACAAACTTTTTTATTTTAAACACTCTATAGTTAGTTACGCATAACAGATTTAATTGTTTTCATATCTTTAAATAATTTTAATAGACTTAACGTTTCTAAAAATGTTTTGCAGTATCATTCATTTACTATCTCAGTGGCGTAGACACGGGGAGGGCCCTCGCATCACCATTTCCGCTATAGTATTGGTGCTGGTCGCTATTTACTGTTTTTATTCACTTTATTAAAGGAAACCCCCCCATAGTTCTCACAAGCCCCTCCCATGAAAAATGGCTGGCTACGCCACTGTACTATCTTGTATATAGGTTGTGTCAAAATGCGACGTTACAATTTTCTCATTTTTTCAAATGGATTACCATGTCTGTTATAGCACCAATTAATTAATTAATTTCTGTACTTATATTTTATTTGGCATTCCTTATACCACAATGCATTTTTTTAAATTTTAATTTTGTACACAATAGTTTATATTACTTGTGACATTGGGAGAAAGAAAACCATCCATATTTTTAAAAGAAAACTGGAAATGTGAAAATATATACCAATTTCTATTATAAATCCATCAAAAGGCTGAATTTGGGTGTGGAGAATAAATAAAAAAATAAGAAATTAATTTGTATTGGTGGTAAAACATATTACTGTTGAAAAAATTAAGATTATCTTAGTGTTTGTTACACAATGATCTCAAATTATTTTCAATTATGAACACCCTTTGTTAACTCTCTAGTCCAGTGGTGTAATAAAACAAAATGTTAAGAAATATAACAGTTATAATTTTAATGAGCCTATTATCGGGTCGGTGGTGTAGCGGTATAACGCGCTTATATTTATTTATAAGCAAGTTTATGTGTCAGAGACTGCTGGGCTTCGAATCCCAGACCAGACCATGTGGATTTTTAATTAAATTGCATGGTTCGGTATAGGATTTGATGTGTGCCGTATTAATAGAAATTCAATTTCTGTTGATATGACATGCAGATTATAAAAATCGCCATACATTACCGTCTCGATGATGGTGGGTGAGGTTTTCCGGGGTTTCCTCACCTGTAAGTCAAATAGCACCAGTATTATTATTATATTATTATTATAATTTTATATTATGTAATACTGGATTAAATTTTTTTACCTACTTGTGGGTATTTTATATTTCATTGCCATATCGATAAGTGTTGCAGATTTCTAGGTCTTATAAAAAAAAACAGAAAAATATTAATGACGTTAATAAGTCTATATTATTTCATTTTAATACTATAAATACAGTTTTTTCCTTCTTTTGTCTAACTTAATCTCCAATATCAATGCAGCTTTGTTCTATTTGGTATTAAACTTGAATTAAGTGTTAATGGAGTAACGCTTGGTTAAATGATCTATACTCATGTTTTACACGTTTCCTGTCACTAAACTTTGGATACTTATGCGAATATTAACATTTCTCAGGGCGTTGTCTAATCTATAAGCACTTAATCCTGTCATATGCCGTCAACGTACGTAGATAGTTGGTGGCATACGAAAAACATTTTTATTCTAGATAAAAAGTCGAGCATGGTCTAAAACCTAAAATACATACATCAAATATCAAATTTTATAAGTCGTATACGAGGTTTGTCAAAAATAAAGGTATTTAGCTCATACTTTTTGACAAACCTCGTATACGGCTTAAAAAACTTGATTTCTGATGGTCGCATTTTAAGTTTTGGGCCATGCAGAACTTTTTATCAAAAATTTATTTTTTCACGAAACTTAGTAAGACATATTATATATTTTTTAACTTAATTTAACAGTACTTAAACGGATAGTATCTATATTATAAAAAGGTTTTGTTTATATTACGCATATTATTTGTCTAATATCATCAGCAATATCATTTCTTTAATTAAATTGATTAAAACATTAAATGGCACAATACGATAGAAACCATAGTAACTTCAGAATAATTATGTAGAGAAATTTGCCTATCTCATAGTGAATACGACCAATATATCAACTCTGAGAACAGTAATGTATACAATAATGCGTTGTTGTATGAGTTGCATATTATACTCTATTCATAGCTCCAGTGGTTATAGAGACAATGTGACATTGCGCTGTGAATATGCCTAGTAAATTCCAATAATTAGTAATTACAACTTTTTATGATTTATTTAGCTGATATATGTTTAAATCAATTTATGTGGAAATATCCAGTACACAAAATTTTTAAAAACTTGCGCAATACTCTCAAAAGGGGTGGTTTGGTTATCTAAAAAAATCTTCTGTTCCTTTTCTTCTCTGCTCACTTCTGCTCTCCGCTATTCAGTCTAGCTGGTACCACTATATATATTTTTGGTATACCTGCTATGTCTCTTCTATCTACTTTGTCTGGTCTGGTCTATGAAAAGCTAAGTTCTATTTTAGTTTCCTCCAAATTTCTTATAATTTTAAAGTAATTAGGGATACTGCACTTTTTTGTGTGGTTGTTTGCATTGGATAGATTCCATTTGCCACAGATGCGTAGTAGAAAAAGAAAAAGGGAATAAAATAATAAAATTTGGAGTTATAGGTCTAATTTAATTGAACGTAAAAAATTAACCACTAAGTAAACGATGTCTTTAATGTCATTGCTTAATAAGAATGTTAAATTAATGGGACTAGGGCAATTTTTATTTCTTATAGCTTCTAGTAATTCGGTACTTTTGACCACCCTTTTTTTTATATAATGGAATTTACCTGAAAAATGGACGCCACAATACTACATTTGTATTAAAAAATGTTTGACTTTTACTATTTGTTCATAAAGGGCCTTAATAACCAAGTTATATGTCAAAGAAGGTCATGGTGAAAAATAAAATGATTTTTTTTATTAAACTTAACTTTAACCAGTGAATATTTCTTTACGATTTTTTTTTATTATTTACAATTTCATTGCTATCGCTAATACAAGAAAATCATGTGTGTGTGTGTGTGTGTGTGTGTGTGTGTGTGTGTGTGTGTGTGTGTGTGTGTGTGTGTGTGTGTGTGTGTGTGTGTGTGTGTGTGTGTGTGTGTGTGTGAACCAAAGACATTACAACACATAGACAAAATGTTTCATTCATAAAGAGAGAAAGACAGATCTCTTAGGACCGGGTGGCAACGTTGTAAACAGGTCCATAATATGCTCGCCAGTGGCGTAGAGTTTTAAACTTACCAGTATTGTCAGAGTAGTATGTTAAAAAAATACGTAAATATGTAGGTATATTTTTTTAGTAATATAATTATGATGATTTTTTCATGTAGGTAGATTAGATTAGATTTGGACGTTATTTGTCCTTGTCCACCGCAACCTTTTCAGATCTATTGTGAGACTCCTGTTTGTTTTAGAGTATTTCGTCTAGCCTGGTCTTTTTTATTAGTCTTAGTAGCTTTGACAGTGGCTCCCGCATGTAGTTGCATGTAATTGGCTTTTCTTCGCCCAATGTTAGAAACCTCGTTCCAGCTAGGTATTCACATTGGCACAGTACGTGGAATATTGTTTCCTCTTCTTCTTCACAGAACCTGCACAAAGTTGCTTCTTCTGCTGGATTTATGAAACTCATATGCCTTTTGAGGCGACAGTGTCCAGTAAGAAAGCCTACTGTTATCCTTACGATTTGACGCTTTTGATCCAGTAGGTCTTTCGTGAACTTGGCCGATGGTTCCTTGATGAACTGTTTGGCCTGTCTCAGTCTTGGATAGTTGTTCCACCATTTCTGAGACTCTGTTTGCATCCATTGTTTAATGGATGCCTTGCACAATGCCTTAGCAACTCAACAGAAGGGTTCGGGGCCTGTCATGGCCTTATCTGAGCCTCCTCGGGCTAATTCGTCGGTCTTTTCGTTGCCCTGATATCCCTCATGGCCTGGAACCCAGGCTAAGGTCACCTTATTTTAACTACTTAGCTCTGTCAGGTCTTCTAGACAGTCTTTCACCAGTCGTGATTTGATTTCTGGTGGGAGAATTGCCTTTAGAGCTGCTTGGCTATCAGAGTATATGACAAAAGTTTTGCATGATACTTGCTGATTTTTCATGTAGGTACATTCAAGTACAAGTAAATTCAAATACAAGCGAATTCAAGTTACCTTTAGATTTTTATTGGTTTATAGTTTATTGGCATTTACTATATATTTGCCTGGTATGATGTTAAACAAAATTATTTAAAATTTTAAATTAACATTAAGTAGGTAGAAGTATCTAAATAAAACACTGTCCTAAAAATATTTAATTTTTTAATTAATAATTACAAAAAAAAAACATGGTATGGCAAAAAATATCGTAAAAAAACTGTAAAAATTTTTAAAATAATGTTTTAAATATATAAAATACTTTAATTTTATTAACTAAAATTTCATTTAAATTTTTTATGCTTGGTTATTACTGTTATAACTTACTGCAATGTTTCTTTTTGAAGCAGGTGGTGTTCCAAAAACAGTTGAATCAGAACTAAAAACCCATACATTAGATATGCATACATATAGGTAATAAATAATGTTTAGAGGTAAACAAAAAATTATTATTTTGTATTTTTACCTGTTGGATAAGTCATCCAAAAAAAGAAAGCCCTCACACTGTCTGGAGTTTGCATCTTTTCTAATATATCTAGTACCATTTGCACGTACCAAAACATTTTCTAAACACAACTCTGGGTTTTTACGAAGGGGCTGATTTTCAAGGATTCCTATCAGAGAAAACCAAAGTTTTCTTTTCTCAGGATCTTGCGGAAATCTAAACAGAATAATAAAAAATATGTATAGTTGCTCAATAGGTAAATCATTTTTAAGGTATTCTACATTTTACGTTAAATTTTCTTTGCCACTATTCAATAATTATTTATTGGTATAAGAAAAATTTACTAATTTATAAAAGGAATATCAATTTAAAAACTGTTTTAGACTACACAAGTTTTTGATACAATTTCTTGTACAATTTAAATTGTATATTATCAAACTGCAGTAAATTGTCTGAAAAATTAGATTGGATAATCATTTTTCAAACAATTTACTATGTGATCCTATATATTTTAAATTCTATAAGAAATTGTATCAAATCTTGTACAAGCCCTACTCCACTGGTTCAAATGAAAACAACATATCTTAACCTAAAAATACTTACCGATGAAACCATACATTTCGACTTAAATGATCTACCTTTTTGAACACTACACATGCATGTACCATAATTCTTTATATTTCTCACAAAAGTTCACAAAAATAGTATTTTATGAATGAATAAATCAATAAGTCACACAGAAACTGTCAGATACTGTCAGAAATACAAAATAGCTGTTAGACCTGATTGGCAACGTTGCGGCTGGTTACGGTACTACTTTTCATTCATAAAAATTGTAAATTCGTAAAATAAAATATTCAGCGTTGCCGTATTTACGGAGTTCTTCGAAACCCTAATATTTTGTTTAGATTAATATTGATTTTTTAATAAAAAATTTAGCTTATATTAAAACTTCAAAGAATAATTTGATTAAAAACATATTTTTATTTATATAATATAAAATTATAGTTACACAAGACACATAAAATTTTATTTTTCGAAAGTAATTTCTCCAAATAATTTTGACAGACTGATAAAATCGGCAAAGACGCAATAAACGAGAATCTGGTGGGAATAATGATTTGCCACATAAAAATGTAAACAATTTGGTCTCTTAGTTGTAATGTCTCTTTGGTGTGAACCAATATTTAGTGGTTTAAGTTAGGATTAATTAAAAAAAATGTATTGTAATTTTAACTATTACCTTCCTTCTGGGGCCTATAACTCAGTAATCAAGGCTTTCACAAATACAATAAGACAACAAAAATCCAAAATAGAAAATGAACTAAAATTCGGTAAAAAGGTACTAGCAGTTTTAACATAAAAGGAACATTTCCAAACTTTTTATAAACCTTGTATTTTTTTTTTATTTTTTGTGTGTTGTGTACGCCATTGACTTCTGAGCAATATTCGCCCAATAAAACACCAACATAACTCTTAAAAATCGTTAGTTCAATATAAGAGTAAACACATTTTAGTACACTTTTTCCATCCTTTTGTGCTGTGCCCTCGTGTCTGCCACTTGATATTTTTTATCGGTGGCGTTTTGCTCCACTGGAACAACGCCAACTGAGACTTTTATTTGTTTGCAGACAAACAGAATGGGTCGTCATGGAAGTGCGGGTGACAATGGCATGGTATTCGTGTTTTGACAGCTCGTTCGGATGTTACTGTAATCGTTTCGAGTTAAAAATATTACATCAATATAAGCGGAAATATAGCGCGAGATGATGCGCTTTGAGACGTTCTGAATGGTCTCTATTTAGAGTTGAAAGCCGAAGACAGTTGTGAGAAATGAAAATAAAATCTAAATTTGGTCTGTCTGCTTAGCTTTTATCTTTCTCGTTTATTTTTATGAAGATTTGATGATTCGAATTTTCATTAAATATAACAAGTAACAACAGTATTATTAAACTACTCATAACAGTTATCGTGATAATGTTCTAATTTAAACAATACATGGTGTCTCAAAATTGCTGGGACATAGAGCTACCACGTATTCATTCATTCAAATCCATGTTCGAAGTTTGAAGAGAACCAAAAGGACCAAGGCCATTATAGTGTCAAAAAATCTAATAGAAGTCGTTAAATTGATTTTCGTTGATAAACAAGTACAAGTACATATCTACTAAATTTCAGATTTTTTTAGAATAAAGTTATTAGTTTGTCCACAAGAATAATTTTAATTGCAGGCACCACAAAAAATTAAATTTGAATAAAACCCACTCAACCGTTTAGTGTTTGATTCTAGATTAACTGTCCTCGAGATTGACTAATTGAGAATATTATTAAAACCAACACACAAAAAAAACGTTTCACAGTCCAGAGATTTTTTACTTTAACCCTAATCGTTTTTTCTCTACGTCAATATTCCTCTAAATAAATTTATGTCACAACAAAAACATTTTTTTTTTTCTAATTACTTAAAGTTTTGTCCAACTCAGCGTGAAATTTTATATTTCATTTACTATATTTTCTGTGGGCGGAAACCGGGAAAATGTTCGTTTATTTTCGATTTCGTGAGTTCTTAACACCTGTCGCCTTTTATCAAGCAGTAAATAAGTTAACTTGTTTCAATCTGTGCTTTTCTCTTTTCTATAGGTCTCTACGGATCCGAAAATAAGCGCGGAATTTTTGTTTTTAAATTGGGTTCGCAATCTACGATTAAATTGCTAATATGGCTCAGAGTATACTTCATATAGGGTGAATAAAATTAATCTGGCAACCTATAAAAGAAATAATTTTATTCATATTGACCAAAAAAAATATGGTAGGTACTACGCTTTACTTTTTTTTTAATATAATTGATATTATTCATATATTATATATTTTACATTTTTCTGTTCCTAAAAATGATAATTCTATCACTGATGATACTACTGACGATTCAAGATCAGCTAAAAGCCGTCCAAAGATGTTAAATAGGCATGTTCCATTGTTGCCAACCGTATACCCTATATTTTCTCTACATTTAGTGTACACTTAGTCTATATTGTCTACATTTACTCTACATTTACTCTGCATTTACTCTGTATTTACTATACATTTACTCTACTCTAAGACCAAACATATGTGATGACTATGACGGAGGAGCTTTCGATGACTATTCGAGAACGTAATGTTTCTAGTGTATTGGTGAGAATAGGTGAACTTTCTAGGACCTTCGCCAAACTTTTAAATTTGTATAAGAATATTGGTGGAGGACCAAGCGAGAAATAGTTATTATATGGACAGTGAAGATAAATAGTGAACAGTTTAAAGACATTTGAAATATATATAAATTAACATTGTGACGTCTATGGCGGAGGAGCTTTCTATGACTATTTGAGAAAGAACGGGATAATGTTTCTAGTATATTGGTGAGAATAGGTGAACTTTCTAGTACCTTTGCCAAACTTTTAAATTTGTATATAAATATTGGTGGAGGACCAAGCGAGAATCATTTATTATATGGACAATAAAGATAAATAGTGAACAGTTTAAAGACATTCAAAATATATATAAATTAGACTAATAGTATTATAAAATAAATAAGTGTTTAAATAAATTAGTAATAAATAAACTATTGTTTAAAATAAACAAACATCACAATATTTTTAAAATATGTTACAGGTTTGCCAGCAAATATTTTGTGAAATTTCAGAATGATTTAGACCTCACATCATAATTTAGGTAGAATTGGTTGCATACGATACAGGGTATTTCTCTTAAAAAAAAAAAAAATAAGAAAATCGTAACCTTACATTTTGACACATCCTATATACAACATAGCAAATGAATGAAGTCTTTTAAATTTGTTTGACGACGTAAAAATTTGTTTGATGGTGTAAAAACAATCAAATATGTATAAGTACCTGCATGTGTTTTGTATTAAAAATGTATAGGTTTGATCAGCCCCTCGTTTATTGACCACCCAGTATATTTAAGAATAATTGTTAAATATAGTCATACAACTTTTATATTATTAGTTTTTTTTAGACGTTCTTTTTGAAGTAAAATTTTATTTTTAACTTACATTCTTTTAGTTTTTTATTAAAAAGTTAGAGGGGACCGGGACTTAAACAAACACTTTATGAAAAACCGTAATCGTAATAGAAAAGTTTATTATCTTCTTAAAAAGAATGGCTGTCGTTTAAGACGATTAACACTTTGGACTTACAAACCCGCAAAGTATAGAGAACCGTAAACTTTGTGGAGCAATAAGAGTATTAAATAAAATTTAGTGACAATCTGCTAAAAAGCGGGGAGAAGCACTGATTTTACAATACGTATAGGTAGTTTGTTTTAAATTGTCCCTATTAATACATCCTGATATTGTTCATTGTTATGTTAAAAATATTCGATCTAATCAGTAGTCTTAGAGGGGATATTTGGGATATTTAGGGTTTGAAATTAATTTTTTTAGCTAAATACTTTCTGTTGTTGCGTAAGTTGCTAAGAGTAGTGCATTTATGAATTTGCTTACAATAATAATCAAACTATAAACCAACTTTATTGTTTTTCTCTAAAAATAACTAGCATGTTCCAAAAGTTTACTAATAACATTATTTATCAAAGAGAATCACAGGATATTATAAACAACGTAAAACAAATATATGTGTTCTAAATTTGCTATGATCGTTTCGCAATTATTCCATACCACATCCTCAATTTTTTCCAATTTTATTATTCAGTTGTTAAAAATTTTTGAATCTATTTTCGTTATCTATTATAATAGTTACTGCATTATTTTATTATCTAACATAAGACTTCTTCTTACTGCGGCTTTACTCAAGTTATAAATTCTTAGTTCTGCTTCTTTAATTAAATATTTTATGGATCTATTAAAAATGATTAATTTTATGCTTGGATATAAACCGTAAAGTTTTATGTTGATTCTTAAACTCCAAAGATATCAAAATATTTGTATACAATAACCGAGTTATTAATTTCGAGTAACAAATAAAGTAATGGCAGGTGATTAACAATTATTTTAAGAAAAACCATAAAGATTTCAATAGATGGCCACCACTGGTTTATAAACATGTCAGACAATGAGCAGTAGGAAATTATTAGTTTTGAAGAAATAGTTTTATCTAATAATTTCAACGAAAATATTCAAGTATGTGGAGCCAAAATTAAGTGCAAGAATACTGCACTTAGTTTTTTTATCCATTTACCGACCACCTAAAATTAAACCCTCGGTTACGGACTGTAATAATATTTTTGATCAAGTTGATACTCCTTTTATAATTGAAGGGGACTTTAATGCACACCATGGTGCTTGGAGTTCCATAAAAAATCATGCTTTTGGATCAAAACTTATTAATTCTATCCAAGATTGCAACATCGTGATATTGAATAATGATGAACCTACCTGTTTGACAGGACCTAATTACGAAAACTCTAGTATTGACATAACTCTTTATTCCCCAGACATAGCAAACAAAACCAACTGGTCTGTCTTTCCAAATACCCTGGGACCAAATCACCTTCTATTATATGTTGAATTTCAGGTAGATTTTTCTCCAAGGGATATAACATTTCCCAAAAATAAGTGAAATACTAAAAAGCTAACTGGCCCTTATATTCCGATTTAATTGAACGTGATTTTTGTCCAGCCTTCAATACATATGAGAAATATAATTTTTTATGATTACAATTAATATTGCAGCCGAACAGGCTATTCCACAACTTAAACCCTTTAAAAACAAATAAATGCTCCCCAGCCTCATAGTGGGTTGCTGAGTACATATGATAGGTTAATTTCAGAACGACAAAATGCTCTTAAAATTTACAAAAATAATTCCAATATCTACAACTATGTTCAATATCAAAAAATTGTTACTAAGACAAAAAAGAAGTTAATTCAAAAAAAACTGGATCAGTTGGATACTATCATTTAATAAAAATACACCGTCTGCTCTACTTTGTCAATGGGCAAGAATAATGAATATAAATAAATCTTCAACTTGCAATGCCAATTGGATCGATCCTTTTTTTAATAAAATCGAGCCACCATCGGCTATTTACCCTATGATCTATACAGAACATTATAATCCAGTAAATCACTTTCTTTTAAAACCACTGACACTTAATGAATTAAATTATGCTTTAAAAAATAACAATAATACTAGCCCTGGATATGACAATATTAAATATCTCATGCTCACACATTTACCTCTAGCAGTTAAAATACTACTTCTTGATATTTTTAATGATTTCATATCACATATGAAGATAGCCTTAAGAAAGTCATTGTAGTTCCAATTTTAAAAAGTGGAAAAGATCCAAATTTGGCCCAATCATAGCGGCCAATCTCACTTCTGTCTTGTGTGTTGAAAACCTTGAAGCGCATGATCAAGACTGGACTCGAATGGTGGTTAACTAAAGAAAAATTACTCCTAAGTTATCAGTTTGGATATTAAAAAAAAGAATATGGAACGACATTCAGAACAATTTCTCCCGAAATAACTATTTATCAACCCTTTTCATTAATATAGAAGGTGCCTATGATAGTGTAGATCTATCAATATTAAATATTAAGATAATTGACGAGTTTAAAATTCCTTCTTTATTATAAAATTGTATGCCAGCAGGTATGTAAGAGACCGTGAAAATAATCTCGTAGGTCCTCGTTACAGTATTGGTTTACCATAGGGGATCTGTTTTGAGTCCCATTCTTTTTTTTATACTGCCAGTTTACATAAAATCGTTTGATTAATATACCGTTCTATGTCATCCAATATGCAGACGGAACAAAAGAAATATGACTCTTTCCTTACATCCTTAAATACAGTTATGTCTAGTTTGCAGTCTTGGTGCCGTATAAATGGTTTTGAAATTTCTACCAACAAAACTCTTGTATGTAATTTTATCCGACACAATACACTTAATAATAATAATAATAATAATAATAATAATAATAATAATAATAATAATAATAATAATAATAATAATAATAATAATAATAATAATAATAATAATAATAATAATAATAATAATAATAATAATAATAATAATAATAATAATAATAATAATAATAATAATAATAATAATAATAATAATAATAATAATAATAATAATAATAATAATAATATTAATAATAATAATAATATTAATAATAATAATAATAATAATACAATTAATTTAAAACAGCAAGAATTTCCTTTACAAACACGCTAAATATCTCAAACGGGATTAAATTTTTTAAACTCTATCTTGAAAGTTTGGTTAGGTGCCGATGTAAATACAGGTTTACTATTTAAGAGATCCTACATTCGATCTATACTGGACTGTGGGTGTATTTTATATGGATCGGCCAACAATTCTCTACTGAAAAAGTTAAAAATTTTTCAAAATTCTGTGCTACGCTGTTAAATCTACAGAAACTGAATTTCTTTATATCAAAGCTGTACAGCCACCCATTAAATATAAAACAGAATACATAAGTAAAAAAATTCTTCAAGATATTCTTACATAATTCAACCTTTTTCTTTTTTTTTCTGAAATTATTCAACTTATTACATACGATCTGACAAATAAATACTGGATTTATAAAAACTCACCACCGTTATGTAAAGCTGTTCAAAATTGTGAGATAGCGTTCGATTCTATAGGTTCTTTCGAAAAATTCTTCATTACATGGTTTGATAATGACATTCATTATAAAATAAAGGATAGGGATAAAATGTATAAAGAATTTCAGACCAGTTCTGGTGCTTATAAAAATGAAAAATGGGGAGCATTTAAAAAATTGAGGAATGAAGTTGTAAATTTACTAAAAATAAAAAAAAGAACAATATTATTTTAATAAAATTGATAGATATAAAAATAATTCTCGGCTAACGTGGAAGACTCTTAAAAAGTTAATTAATACTAACAGTCAAAATTTTCCAAATTTTATTGAATTTAATTTAAACAATCAACGCCAAATCGAGTATTGTTACTAGTCATTACTGACTAACCTACAATTTTATTCTAAAAATCTTACAAACTAATTACTTATCTAAGAAGTCCCCATTGGGCTGTCTTAGTTGTTTCTATAGGAAAGCATCACAAGTTGGCGTGAAGATTTATTACACTGTTTTACACTAGCACTAATATTAACGTTTACTGCACTAGCTCAAATGGCTTCTTTCTTTTGAGCCTTTTTTGAGTGTAGAGTTGTCCAGTAATGGCAGCGCTTCTTCGTTGACGTGGGAGTGGAGTCGTCCCTCATGTTTCGCAGCAAACCTCTTTATTTCTTCTTCGATTGTTGGCATCTTCAGGTCTCTATGAAGATAATTGTTTCGGTAGAACCAACGTGCATCAACAATACATCTTAGGACTTTATTTTGGAAAACTTGAATCATGTTGATATTACTCTTGCTGGCACATCCCCATAGCTGTATGTCATAAATCCAGATTGGTTTTAGGATTTGTTTATAAATCAGCAGTTTGTTGTGCACTGTCAATTTGGATTTTCTTCCTAGAAGCCAATATATTTTTTTGAATTTAAGTTCAAGTTCTTTACGCTTTTTTTATGTGCTCTTTCCATTTAAGTTTTACATCTAGGTTCATCCCTAGGTATTTGGCCGAATCGTGATGCGGAATAACGTCATTGTTTATTCTTATTTGTTTTTGTTCGTTTGGTCGAAGAGTAAAATCAACATGCACTGATTTAGTTTGATTTATTTTTATTTTCCATTTTTTTGTCCATCGATTAATTCTGTTGCAGGTTTCCTGAAGTTTTTCTGAGGTCTCTGTATTAGTTCCGCCAACTGCCATCTGCAAATGTTGCTATTTTAACAGATTGTTGTTGAGGGATATCGCTGGTGTATAATAAATAAAGAACCGGTCCTAGCACACTGCCTTGTGGGACACCTGCTTTAATTTCTTTCATTTCGGAGTATGCCTCGTCTTGCTTCACTCTAAACATTCTTCCCGTCGAACATAATGTTACTGAAATTGCAAGTAAATTTAATATATTTTTTATAGTTAGCATTACTCAAATAGTTGATAGCATCTCTACTGAAATAACAGTAAATTTCTGTAACTATAATATATATCCTCAATTTTTAAATTTTCAGTTGTCATTGAGTGAATTAAGAGTAATCGTAAAGTCGTTGGACAATAAATGTACTATTTATAAAAATCCTTATTTCCAAAATGTTGAGAGAAGTATTTGAAACGTGTGGCCATGTTATCTTAAATCTAATTAATACTTCTCTTCAGAATGAAACAGTACCAGATTCACTAAAAATAAGTATAATAGTTCCAATTCCTAAAGTAAGTAATACAATAAATGCTTCGGAATTCCGACCTATAAATACTTTGCCACCTATAGAAAAAGTGCTTGAATCAGTTGTATATGAACAAACTCTTTAACATATTGAACACAAATATATTTTTTTTATTAAGTCTCTGCAACTCTTCTTATGTAAATTTAAAAAGGCGGTAGACAATAATAACTATGTAGTAGCAGTTTTTCTAGACTTAAAGAGAGCATTTGAAACAACAGATCGCAATATTATCTTAAAGAAACTTACTGGATATGGCATTAATGGTTGTTTTGAATTGGTTTACTAATTACTTATTTGGAAGAAAACAAAGAGTAAAAATTAATAATAATATATCTGCTCAAAAGGATAATAACATTGGTGTACCACAAGGTAGCGTTCTGTGGCCACTTTTATTTATCTTGCATATAAATGACTTAAACCTCTTTGTTGATTGTGATTTTGTAAATATATTTGCAGATGATTGTTTAATGACTTGTTATGATAATAATTTGGAAAATGCGGTACAAAAAATGAATCGGGCTCTAAACTCTGCCAATAATTATTTAATATATAATAAACCTAAACTTAACGTATTAAAAATTAAAGCTATGGTAATAACTACTAAATATAAATATACCAATATAGACTTAAATGCAATTAATCTTACAATTAACGATGAGTAAATTGATATTGTAACATCTACTAAATACCTTGGCTTTTAACTTGATAATTTTTTATTGTTTAGTGAACATTTTAAATATATTTAAAAAAAAATATCGAGGAATCTTTACTTCTTTGCAAGAATATCAAAAAACCTATCAGGTGAAACCAAAATTACAGTTTATCGCTCAATTATTCAATTTTGTTTGTCATTGCACGTAAATAACATTACTTTTATCGGTGACATATTATTATTTGCCTCTACGAGATGACCGGTGTAACAAGTTAACAATGGCGCAGATTGATTACAAATGCAACAAAGTAATAAATTTATTTTTAAGTCATCTTTAAAATCTAAACCCTAAAGGTTTTACTGTGCTGGATCTTTTATAACTACTTAAAAATAGTTTATTCGCTGACTAAATCTATTTTACAATTTTAAATAGGCCATTTTAAAATTAATATCGGCAGTAACAATCTCAAACAATTAATCAACTCACAATTTTAACGAATTATAAAAACATTGGCTAATGTGGCCAATAACAATCTCAAATAATGATTCAACATAAAATTAACGAATTAATAAAAAACCTTCTTTTTTTAATACAGTAATAATCAACCTCGTAGTCAACATTGTTGCTCGTGCTTAGCTTCGCGTAGCATTTCATTTAGGTTGCGTTGAGGTAGACAAATGATAGATCACTCGGACTTTTAAATCTTCCTAAATTTTCTGAGATGGTTTCCATGACGAATACCATTCTTTGGCCTCCAGTAAAGTCAATTGCACATCTAATTAATACTTCGTAGGTAGACCAATTAAAATTTCGATTTCTTCACAACACTTTGATTGATGATGCATCGTCATCACGAAGAGTGAATTTCCCTCGGAATTTCCACCATTTAAACCGACTGAGAAGTGCCGAAAACCTCAGCCACCATCATAATGTCGAAATATACACTGAAGTTGACACTACACTTTTTGCCGTTTCATCTTTAATTAACTTAAAAATTTACACATAACATTTACAAATTCTTCCGTGGTACTTTTAGTGAGCGAATCCCTACTTCTGATGTAAAAAAAACGATATTATCATCAAATTAATCTATTTCCAAAATTAAACATAAAACAAGTGAAATCGACATTCTATTCAGACAGCCGAACCGTAAGTGTCCCCTTATTTCTCAGGCCAGATTGCCCTAGGAACTCAATACATAATACTAAAATAACAAATATGAGTCTTAGGGTAATAAATAACACATTTTAATGCCTTCGTCGTCACTCCGTTGAGAGACAGGTACTTCGTCCGGTCCATATGTTTAGACTAAATACCATCGATCCAACGCTTTCAAATTTTAAATTCTTACAATTATATGTTAAATGTATATATTGTATTATAATATCAAACAGAACAGTTGGTTTCTGGTTCGTTTACCAATCAATACTGTATGCTTAAGGTTATCCCATCATTAGCATACCTTCGCTAACATCAACAAGTTATCTTAATGTGTTTCGTCGAAATATCCCATAATAAAGTCTTAAGTTTGTTGAAGTGTCGTATTAGAGAGCATCGTTGTCGTCGTCGTCATATTTCTTACAATTAGTTAGATTTTTATGGTTGACTGGTTACATTTTACATTTTTTGGTATTATTGTAATCGAAGTTATTTAACAATTTTTCCTAAATTGGAAAAAGCTGGACATAAAGAAAAGTCGACAGGACAATAACAAATTGCCAAAAAGTGAAAATATATCCAGCAACCCTAGTTACGGGACAGCTTCTTTTCTTTAGTCTACCTCGATAAAGTTATATTATATCCTTTATTAAGGGTATTTTTCTGACCTATATAGAAAAAAATTACTTGTCTTCACTCGCATACCTTTTCTTAGTTTCTAATCTTTTATATTATAAAACTTAAATTATTAATATTGAAATAAAACAGAAAATTTGATTTCCAAAATGGTAGCCTTACCGGGAAAACGTATTTGTGCATTTATTGAAACATACAATAGCTCCGAAATTTGTCAGATGTTGTATCTCAAACAAATTCTTGTTGAGTTTGCCGTTTCAAAATTTTCTTCGTCAACAAAAACAACCAGTTGTAACGTATGCTGTCAGCTTCTTTTTATAGAATTTGGATCGATGCCAGCTCAATACATTGTCTATACATATGAATGTATCTTATTGTGGACATTACGCGAAGATGTCTCTAATAACAAAATTTTATTTTCGAAATATTTTCTCAAGGACGCAGTCTTATTTTTAACGTGCGGATGAAATAACAGAAAGTCATCACATTTCAAACTGTTGACACTGATTACGTTTGTTGAAGCGTTCAGAAAGGAAAACGTTTACCGTGAGTCATGGAAATTTATATTTACGCCCACGTATTACTTAATTTTTCTTAAATTGCATATTATTTACGATACATTAGTTTATATATGATGTTTATTTCCTCTCTTTTTACTTTTGAATGATTCTACGAATATTTATAATCCAACCAACGGTACAAACCTATTACAGGTAGAATACAAATCAAAAATAAAATACAATGTCATACATACATTAAATACATGAAAACGTAATACGTAATACGAGGAACCCGTAAACGTATTTGCAACAAAAGTTCGGCACAATTAATTTTGTAGTTCATGAGTTTAAACAAAAATAATATACAATGCATTACTCGACGATCTTGAAGATTTACAAAATTAAAATTTTGAAGCAACTGATCCTGTGGAAATCCGCGTGGGGGTAATAATCGTAAATTTTAAAATGGAGACTTTTCAAGAATCGTATCTGTACCTTTCCTAGGTTTGCAATATGAACATCATATATTGGGGACCACATTGCGCTTGCGTATTCCAATTTGGATATAACGAGTGAACTAA